>VWZW01002078.1:2564372-2598455 GCA_013397115.1 Edolisoma coerulescens | reverse complement strand
GGGCAGGCGCTGCCATCGCGGCGCAGGCTCGGCGCCTCGCGAGACGGCGGCCGCCGCCGGGATAAGATGTGGGCGGTGTAACCCGACAGCGGGTCGGAGCTGTCCTGCCGGGAGGGTGACGGCACGGGGAATGACCTCTTGCGGAGAGCCCTGCCCCGACATTGTTCTTCCCATGAGCATGGCGGGGCCGCAGGCTGCACTTCTCCACAGACTCCGTAAGCAGCGTGTCCCGCACAGCCCTCTCCCTCCGCCGGTGTTCGGTCTTCTCCCGTGCAAGCCATGGTTAGGCGGCCCTCCGCTGCGGCACAAGGAGATGGCCACAAAGGCCAGGGAGGACCCCGCTGTCTGTGCGTCCCCCAAAGAAAGCGTTCACACCTGGGTTTCATGTGCGACTTGGGCATTTCCTCCCGTCCCACTCCTCCCACAAGGTCTTGCACTTCGGCTGAGAGCCACCCCTGTAACTGTCTGGTGACATCCTTTCTCCCCTGCTCGCGGGTGGACAAGCGCAGGAGAGCGCTCAGAAGGAAAAGTTGCATTATCGTATATAATACTGAAGAGGGCAGAGATACTACTGCAACACTCCTTGTGCTAGCTATCGAAATACAGCCAGTTGTCTTGACACCTTATAAATTCTTACGATTGATATATCATAATTGATAAATAACGAAACAGGCAAAAAGTTAGTACAATCAAACATATGCAGTCATTGACCAGCAAGGACTGTGCTGAGGAGACAGCTGAATTATTTTCTGTGGAATAGAAAAAGTACACTGCAGACAGATGGGCTAAAGAAAGAGTAATCCTAGAACACTTCTTAAGGCTGAAAATATTGCCAAAGTGTTCTTAATCCAATCTCAAGACTCCCAAAGCCTGCTTCACTCCCATCCCCAAAAGCAACCAGCTATGGAAGATAGACACAGTCCACCTGTTAAATCTAACAGCTATCAGAAAAGCCTTGTAGTCCCACTGCATTTTGTAAAATACTCAGTTCCCATCACACCATGAAGAAATCCATAGGGCCCTACATCTGTTCTATATATCAAAAGAATAAACTGCTGTATGCCATCGGGATTCCAAGCGGAGGTTGTGAAGTCTATAGCTTAAAGTGCAGCAGCACATAACGTTTATAGCATTCATTAATCTCTTTAAAGCATATTCATGTATCCATTTCTCTGGAAGGAAGTGTTACATGCAATTGGTAAAAGCCTTTTGCTCCAAAACATCCATCTCAACAGAATCATCCTATATGGGCTATTAATTGTTCCACTAGTCTTCCCTTGAGCAGTTCTAGTAAAAATAGTATAGTTTTTACATACAGCCATAAGCAAATAATTTTCACGTGAGATCAATATTCTTAAACTCACTGTTTGAAAGCTGTTCTGGTCAAGAAAAGCCTTGACACTTGCACTGTGCCCAGCACAACAGAGATTGGGTCTTTCTACAATCTGACTACAGATTCACCATCATAAGAATCAGTATCCAAGACCTAAACAACTATGGGTCTTTCATTTATTTGTAACTATCCTGATTCCCTCCTTAACCAAAAATCCTTAGATAACAAATCAGTGTGATATTCTTTATGGCAACTCTGTGGAGACAAAGCGGTCTAGACTAATCAAAAAACTTCTTCTTAGGTCATTTATATACAGACTACCTTAACACAGGTAAGCAAGATGATATCCAGAACCCAGAAAGCTTTACTTCCTCAAGTGGCTGATGGAAGCTGAGGAGCCAGAAACACCTCTTGGTTTTGTTCCAGGTTCCTTCCCAAAAGAGATGTGGTAGCTGTTCCTTCCACTGTTCCAATCCATCCTCTGACAGTATAGCTGTATTTGCACAATATTCAGTGCAAACACCAGTGAATACAACTGTATAATTAAGTGAAGGGACTACTGCAAAGTCACTGGAGTAGACATGACCTACTTTCCACCAGCTTTGGTCTGAGATTTAAGCTTTAGTCTATCAACAGAAGTATTAATTATCAGTCCTTTTATTTTTTTGTTTTCTGGAACCATTCATAATAGAGTAGGAAATTTAAAGACATAAAATCTGGCCTGGTTTCTACTCTCCATGAGTCTTAAACTCAGGATATTTCCAATGAAATTAGAGGAACTTCCTAGAAGATTAAGAAGAAGACAATGAAAAATAATGTGCAGATTTTGCTACCAAACCCAGAACACTTATAAAGAGGCCATTTGTTATTCTGAAATCAGTGTGATGGCTTGTAGAGGGTTAATTTGCCTCTCTTCCCAGAGGAGTTTTTTTTTAATTGTGCATTCTAACGGCAGCAGTAATATTTTGCAAAGAACAAAGAACCAAGGTTTCAGGAACGTATCTTTTAGAAAGACAGAAAATTACAGGTTAAATAGGCCTTGAAGATTATAAATAGCAGCAATAAATAGCTTCCCTTGCTCACTTCTTCATCTATTTCCTTTCTCAAAAGCCCACGGATGCAGAAGAAACCATGCTGTGTATGGTCACGGGGAGATGTCACCTACAGATAGCAACCTAAGATAATCCATACATAAGTATAACTAACTCCCACCAGTGGAAGTCCGTGAGCTCAGATGGTCTCAGCTGGTAGTGCTTTACATGAGGAGAGAGCGTTTTTATTTTTTACAAGTTGCAACTGAATGTCTGTGATGCCAACTGTGTGATAGGAAGTGTGTCACCAACTTTTTAATGCCTATGTACACGCTCACCGTGTACATAGGAGGGCAGAGTCAGGGCACCCCTCTGTTTTGCTCAAGGGGCTCCTGTTTTCTCCACCCTCATTCTCATGGAGTGCAAACTACTCAAAAGGCCCAGTGACAGTAAGTTTAAGGCCTTAGCTCAGGGGAAGTAACAATGTTTTAGCTCTGAAAGAGATCTCTTGCCAGGAATGGGAGAGCAGATGGTAAAATTCAGAAGAATTTTTTTGACTGTTTCCACAGTATTTCAAGAAGCTTACAGCTCTGCACTGCCCCAGAAAATTCCTTAGAGGAACAGTCTTGGCCTACCAGGACTAGAGGCTGCCATGTCTAGAGGGTTATATTTTGAGTGGGTATTTCACTTTTGTGGCCAACAAGAGAAGCCAAAGATATTTATGTACTTAAAGGCTACAGTGGGTACTCAGGGACCTGGGAATCCTGATACTCTGCTTCTAGAGAACCAGTCAGTGCAGGAGAAGTATATCGTGCAAACGTTGTCTATATTTGTGGGAAAAGTTATTGTTTTTCCTGATTCTTTTAGAATGTGCTGCCTCTGGGGATACAAGAGAGAGGAGAAGTGCACCTATGAGATGGCCCAGGGTGTATCACCATTCTTCCACTCTCTTCATCCAGCTGGTGGGACCAACAGTGGCTGTTCCTTCATAATCAGCAACCTGGAGATAGCTCTGAGAATGCTTTAGGGAAGCATGACTGTGACTGACAAAAAAGACCCAGAAAAGAACATTAAGGCTCACTCACAGGCCTTGTCTGCACTGGGGAATTTCTTCACTCCTCCAAATTCCCACCATTGCCAATATGAATGCAGCTGCACAATTGTTGGAGATGTTGGGAGGCATAATATATGAGTTTTCATCTAGTCAGCCATTTGCAGCACTGTGTCAATTAACCCTCCTCAGAGCAGGGTTAACTGATACAGTGCTGAAAACGGCTGCTGGAACTGAGAGCTGTCTATACTAAGGTTCCCATTGTTGCTAACTCTGGTGCAGCTGCAGTGGAATCGGTCCACGTGGGATTATTTGGTAACAATTCTCCAACCTAAAAACTGCTTCAAAATGCAACACAGCCACCTAATGGGCCAAAACACACTTCCGCCGTTCCTCAACAGCTATGCACCCAGGCTGTCACCGTTCATAATGGGGTTTCTTTCAGTCCAGAAGGTACATTTTGCATTTCTGTATGAAATATTCAGTACTTCATCTAAGCAAGCTGGTGTTCCTGTCACCCCTGTAGAATTGCCTCTGCTCAATAGTTCTTATTAGGACTTGAAGATGTGTGTTGGAAGAGCCAGTTTTCTGTTAGTGTCTCTTCATTGATTCATACATTCAATAATTCAAAATTTGTCCTTTCACATGTGGAAACTTTGTAGTTTGTTTTTGGTTTTAATTTCTTAATGCAGATCCAGTTTTTTAATTTATGGCTGGAGTTTCTGGTTCACTAGCAATTTTGCTTTTTTTACTGTTAACAAATAAAGCTTATTTATGCAGAGCAGCAACATGAAGACTCAAGCTGATTTCTGAGGGAGTAAAGTTCTATTTTGAATGAGCAGAGTTGGCAGAATCAGTCCCACTTGTTTCCATGTGCTTTAGGAAGCAGTTATGAAACAGGCTGGTGAAATGGGTATTTCACCCTCTGCTGAGTAAGACTAATACTTCTAAAAAGCCTCTCTCTATCCTTCTCCTACATCCATGTCCAACACTAACTAAAACAAGGAAGTAGTGTTTGGCATTTGTTACACTTTTGAGCCACTATTTATCAGACAGATGCTGGCAGTCAGGTTTTTTTAAGTGCAGTTTGCAAGTGTGAAAAATGTTGAAGCCTAGGCTCAGCAAAAATTTCAGTGAAAAACTCTAGCTCACTAAAGCCCCTGATTAATGACAAGCAGGTTTCAGTTCATGCATGGCATTTTATGCAAATAAAGAACACAGCTATTTGCAGAATTTTGGGCAACTGCATATGCCTACGAATATCTACAGAGGCTCAACACACCTGCCCAGGGGAATGGCAAAGGGGCAGACACAGAGATGCAACCCACAGCCTCCCAGCTGTAGCGGTGAGCACTAGAGCTTAGCTCAGGGTGTTGGGATGTTGAGCAAAACTGATTTGGCAGAAACTTGGATACAGCTGAGTATTTTGAGAAAGGGGAAAGGAAGTGGCTCGCTCTTCCTTCATTCCTGATACTGCTGTGGTGGCTGTTTCTCGCTCCCAGAGATCCCTTTGGACAAAGGGAGTGGGCACAGTAACTGAGTTGCCTGCAAAGCAGGTGTGACAGCTGTCTGTGGAAGGAAGGACTAGCTCCATACTGACTACCCTTTTAGCTCAGATTGAGCTGTGGGGATGCATGATCACAATTGTCATACAACTTGGTAAACGTTTATATGTTTGCTTAGACAGTTTTCATTAATCTCCTTAATGGTTCTTACAAAAATGCTAAAATTCCCATCCCAAATCCCAGTGGAACTGGATTCCTCCTCTTACCCCTTTTCCTTTTCCCTTCAATATTAGGCTCAGTGTCTTGCGTATGGTTTTATATGAAACACAGTGATTAAAAGTACTTAAGACTGGCTCATTTTTCTCTGCAATGAGTTCAGTTATTTCCTTTTTGTACCTTCCAGAATTTACTATACCATATCTAAATATTGGCTGCAGTCCACATGTTTTAGATCATTCTCTATAATGGTCCTGTTGTTATAGAATCTTTTGTGTGTGTGTGAGAAAAGGAGAACATGCATATGTGTTGGAAGCAAGACAGGGTGCATAGAATTGTTTGGAAAGAGAAATCAGGGTCTACCAATTCCATGAGGGATTTCTGAACTGATAACATAAAAGTGATAAAAACAGTGAGCAATGAAATTATAGACCTCCAGTTCATTACCTTCTATGTGTGATAAGTAATATTTCTGATCCCAGCATGTTACTCTACTATGTCTACTCTACCAATGTATCACTCATTCAACTTTTGTTGATTTTACAGATCAGATTTATTGTTGTCACATTTACTCATTTTTACTAGTATTCTAAATGTAGATCCTTTGACCTGAGTCATACATGTCAGTCAATGGTAAGCTGAATGAAGACGAAACTAAGGCAGCATCTGAAGGTCCTTACTCATTATACCAAAAACTCATTACCTGCTGAAGACCATACAGAGAACATGCATATGTAGGATAAATAAGTGATCTAAGGGAAAAGCAGAATTTGATGCTTCATGTGACAAATCATAAGCTTTAACCAAAACAAACAAAAAACTCACAGGGTCCTCCTAACGTATGGCTAGAACTTGTGAGGATGTAACTAAGAAATGCCTCTCTACTCCCAGGACAAAATTAAATCAGTAGTCCTGTTACAGTGGGTGCCTTTGACTCTTGCCTGTTACTCCACATGTAGAGGATGCATTTAAATGTCAAACAGGCAGACATGGACTGATTTTGTGCCCAGCAAGTGTGCCCTACCTCGCAGCCCATCAGATAAACCAATTCACGCTCACACCAGGCAGGGCGTCCTCACAGATGCACGCATGGAGTCACAAGAGTGTGGCAAATTTGCTCTCAAATTTCTTTCAACTTCTCATTGTAGACAACTCTTAAGACAGCCTGTCAGTGCTGTAAATTCAGACCTCTTTCCCATGTGGAGAAGTTCTCAACCATCCAGAACAAAACAGAACAGAACAGAACAGATCAGATGCAAAAACCCCTGCACTAGCTACTCCGCTCGTGTCCCACCCTTGTAGGGCCCTGGGCTGGAGATTAGGCAGTTAGAGGGCTGCGTGGATATCATTTTCTGCTGGAATGAATTTCACCCAAAGACAGTATACTTAGTTTCTATATTTTTTTTTCCCCACAAGCTAAGATAAATTTCTGCTTTGGTCCATTAACAATACTTGTATTTTTAATCAGAATTATTTTGTACTGTATTTTCTTTGGAAATAACAGTAATACAGTTTATGCGAAATACAAACAAATGAGGGAACCATTTTTACCTAAATGTATGAATAGCATTTTGCAATTTGTCATTGTGATATATTTATCTTTTGAACTTTAAGTGAGCTCAGCTGAAAAAAATGCTTCTCTTCATCACATGACTGGAAAATATATTACACCAGAGAAGAATATTGCTGTTTTAGTTTAGAAATTAGAGGCTAAATATAATTTTCCACTACACTTACTTTCACAAAGTATGGAGTAAATCATTTACACTACAGTAAATTCTTAGTACATATTCCAAAAGGTGGTAAATTCAGCATTCTCACTTAAATTAATGGATATTTTGTGAATGTGCATTAAAACTAAGACCCTTAAGATCTTGTGTTGCCCACTGAAGCATTAAAACCACTCTAACATAGCTAGAAGAAAACAAATTTGTTGACAAAATGAAGCCTGGAGGAAGGAAAAGAAACTAGTATGGAACAGAGAGATGTGGACTGGCAAGTGGAGTGACAACAGAGAAGCAGCTGAAGATTTGGGTTTGCTATCTGTGTGATACCTATCCCGTTCTAGAGGTGCAGTGTATGCTAGTCACTGCATGTAGTCTTTGTAACCAAAACTTTGCACAAACCCCGAGGTGCCTATGGTTTCCAGCCAGGCGTGCTGCATCACTGGCTGCAGCGGGAGCAGGACAGCGCAGAAGTTCCATGCCCAGGCTCCCTGGCCACAGCGGCTTCCCTGCACACCGGCGCAGTTAAGTTGCTCCCTGCTTCTGAGCTGCCCCAGCAAACAGGGTTGCAGGGAGCAAGCTGCAGCCACAGCAGCAGAGAGTCCCTCAGCCTGTGCCTCGCTGCCTTAGCTCCCCTGCATGGCTCAGAAACCAGGAGGAGAGCCGGCTGCACCTTAGACGAGCGCTTCCAGCAATGGCAGCTGCTCCCAGCCACCATTTTGCCAAGGGTCATTTGCCTGTCACATCCCAGACATGAAACCCTCGTGTGATGGGAGAGCAGCCAAGCAGCCATCAGCAGAGGCTGGGGCCGGGTGGGAGCTGTGGCTGCTGCCAGCACAATTCATCTGACACACAGCCTGTTCCTTACATGCTCCAGAGCGGTAACCAGGGAAGAAGGCTATGGGAACAGGCTGTGGGCTTCATAGATTTTCCCACCTGCCACAAAAGCTGGCACTCCATAGGATGAGAACCTGTTTCTACAGTTAACGGTCATCATGTTTCAAACCTGTTGTGTTTCTTTGATAATTGGGTTGCTTTTTGTCCATTTTCCCTATGTGCATATATGGAGTGCAAAGGAAGGTCCAGGGCTTATATCATCACTTGGGAGCTCAGGAAATGGAGACAATTCCTGTTCATTCTTGTGTGACCTAGGGCAAACCACATACACACAACAACTTGGAAGTGTTTGGATACCTACCTCCCACTTAGCCGAGCAAGAATGAAAATCTGTGCCCTATCAGGAAAACACAGATGTGAGTATTCCTTATCTTCCAGGGCCATTGGGAAGATGAAGACATTTCTAGTCTACAGAAACTAGGGTAATGACAGTCATTCAAAAACCATATATATGAGAGAGGGTAGTGCAAACACTGAGGAAAAGTTGCATGGTTACCTAAGGCAAAGAAACATCTTTACATGTTTTCAGTTGTGGCTCAGAATTGGTAAAAAGATGTTTAACAAATCTTTTTTATACTTAAAAGCTCTGTCTGAAAACATTCCTAGTCTTTTATTTATTTTTTGAATAATGATACCAGTAAGAGACCATTATATAATCACAAGAAAATTAAAACTCTCCAGGGCATGATCTTAGCTGTGTAATTAATGAAGGTGGTTAAAAGTACAAAGTGAACCTGAAGCAAAATTTGTACCAGAACCACACCTCATTATGTTTTGCTGCTTAAGTCTGTCATAAATAGAGATGTTTATTACACATCTGCCATTTAAAGTACATATTACATGCAGTGTTATATTTTATTTAGATTTAAAAATTTAAAAACACATGATGACAAGCTGTGTTACTATTAACACATGCCTGAGGGGCCAGGCTGCACATGCACATTGTGCCGTAGGTTATATTACAGTTCGTTCACTTCAGAGTTACAAATCATTTACAGAAGTATATTGTGTAATTAGTGTGCCTAATTTCAGTCCATGGAGTTTCACTGGTGTGAAAGAACAATCAAGCCCTGTATATCCATTCACATTTATTAGGCCAAACTTTGTAGTCTGTCCTTAGAGCATCGTTCTTGCCTCTGCTTTCAGCAGCAAATGGCAGTAAAATCTCCAGAACTTCCCAAAACAAAAGCAGTTATTTACGTTCCTTATGATTTTTTTCCCTTTGATTCAGTACTGACTCCAATGTATGGGCAGAAAGGGCAAGAGATGGTGCACCAGTTATATGCTTCATAATTCTCTCTTCTTCAGGCTTGTTTTCTTGAACAGACTGTCCTCCTGGACTAGCTCCAGGGCTGGCTTTGAAGAAATCTTTCACAGAAAATCATCTTGTCCAGGATCTGCATGGAATGAAGTCCCTCTCTAAGCCTGTTAATTAATTTCCAGCAGATCCTGAGCACTTTATTTGGCCTGTGAGGAAAAACAAATATAGTTTCTCCCATGCAAAAACTTTGATGAAGAAAAACGCCACCTACTAGTCAGCGTTTCTTTGTAAGCTGTTTATCCAAATCATTCACTACCACAATTTTCTAGTTGTCATGTATATTAACTGTGTGTTGGGGTAGGACACATTTATATACATATCTAAAATATATATCTGGATAATGAACACTTGATATTGTGATGCTTTGGATAATGGTACTCAGAACATTAGCAAAGAAAATTAACCTTTAATATCAGCCCTCTCAGACTTTTCTGTTGTGTTTCATAGTATGGATCACCTGACAGTCCTGACTGATTTCTAAAAAGCTGAAGTAGCAAATCTGAATGCTCCAAAATGAGCCAGGACCATCCCTTCAAACCAAATCCAGGGAACTACAATGTACAGTAGCACCTTGAGTGCTTACCTGAGAAGTCTTTCAAAGTTTAGTCTTTGACTGATCAATCAGTCTGCAAGACCTAGAGAGAATGAAAGAGTGAAACACTAGCCATTCATGAAGTCTATCCATCTGCATACTTCTTCTGATGAAATATAAACACCAGTTACCCACATTCAACAATACCACACTGCAAGCCAGAGCTGTATAAAAGATAACTGGCAAAAACTGAACCCAAGTCATCAGGTGTTAGAAAGGGGCATGCACTTAAACAATTTCCATAACAGCAACTTTCTCTACCATGGAGACCTCTGTCCTCAGGTTTTTAACTTAGTTCACAATCTTAGGTCACTTAAGATACCAAATCTTAATCTTAATCTTCTCCAACAGAAGAAAAAAAAAATTCAAATACTATCTGAGCTTAACAGCAAAAGATGAAGATGTCCTCACTAGTAGAAAAGCAGCAGTGGGAACTCAGCAGTCCTCTTCCCATTTTGTCTGTCATCACCCCTTTGAGTGTGCTCCCGCTGGTCAGGCAGTAAACATACACATAGAATGGAATCACAGCATGCGTAGCCTCTTGTCCGTTTGATTGTTAGGGTTATGGAGGGAGCTGAGCCAACCACACACACATGTGAGTGAG
Source organism: Edolisoma coerulescens (assembly GCA_013397115.1). Taxonomy (NCBI): domain Eukaryota; kingdom Metazoa; phylum Chordata; class Aves; order Passeriformes; family Campephagidae; genus Edolisoma; species Edolisoma coerulescens. The sequence goes on along the minus strand of VWZW01002078.1, from coordinate 2,588,181 downwards.
GGAATATTGAGGGAGAGAGAACAAGGAGTAGGGAACAGAAGAGGAAAGGGACTACATCTGTGGTCAGGGGTGCTAAGAAGGGCATATCAAGCATAATGCAGAAAATTGTGTCATTTATCCCACTTATGAGACTACTTGGGATTTATTGACAATATTTTTCAAGCACTTTTTTCTTGCACTTTTGAAGTAGTACTTAGTACCATGGGTCTAACTACCTAACTACTTTACATACTGATGGAAGGAAAAACCCACATATTAACACAATAGAATCCTCTTAATATTATCCAAAATAGCTTTTCCATATAGCAGTTTAATACACAGAAGTCCAGTGGCAGTTCGAGGGTATATTTCTGTGTGACTGAATATGTATAACAACTAATGCCTTAGAGATTCTCAGCTCACCTGTAGAATGAAATTCTACATTACCTGATAGGTTAAAAAGGACACCAGAAATTTAACATAGATTGAGGCAGAGTATTGCTTATCCTACCCACTGAAGGACAATATTCCATATTTATGGAAAAAGATAAATGTTTTAATGTGGGAAGGTGTTTTTACCTTCCATGGATGCATTTACATCCAAGGGTATATTTACTTGATTTTGGTCCACTTTCAGTATGGAATAGCCAAAAGCAAGCCACTCCAGACAAGAACTGGTAAAAAATATGCAACATACACAGTCTTTAGCATCTAAATGTATAGTCTGTAAAGATAAATATCTCTACAAAAATATCAACTCCGAGTTTAAGAAACAAAAAGTTACAGTTTTTCTTCATCCTCAAAACCAAATGTTTAAACTTCTGTCAGTCTAGTAATGCATGTTTTAAATAGAAGCATAGAAGTCACAATTTCATATAGAATTATTTTATAACAGGGTATCTTATATTTAGTAAAGGTTAGAACAGGTGCTACATCCATATTAGAATTGGACAAGTAATAACTCTTTTCTGATTTCTGACAATGTGTAAGGTAATATTTGTGCAGTAACATCAGTACAGATGCTTCCATTGAATTGAGCAGGATTTTTGGAGGCTAAATTGTAAAGAAATCCCAAAAATCTAGATGCCAGATGTCTGAATGTTGGTTTATTGCAGGGGTGTATGTCATTTAAAACAGAATATAATTATCTGATGTTATACTGTTCGACAGATTGAACACTTTCCTAAATGCATGTACTTTGTGTGAAGTAAAAAAAAAAATTAAAAATTGATGGAACATTCATGCATTAATTGGCATAACTAAATAATGGAATAACAGAGCTGCATGAAATATAATACTCTCCTATTTCCAAAAGTCTCTCTCACTCCAACCAAGACAGCTTATTTTCACTGAGAATTCAATACTTCATAGGCTCAGTACGTTGGCCAGGACCCAGCTGAGTAGGTAATTCTGTTCTTTTCAGTGGAGTTACTCACATGCCTAAAATGAAGAAGGAGCTTAAGTACTTTGATGGACAGAATGCAGAATACTCCAGTTCTTTTCAGAGTCTCATCAGCAGGCTGCATATATTGACACTTTGAATTTTGTTTTGCTGTGTAGGGCTGCATAGATTTGAAAAGTAGAATCAAGAGGGAAACTAATGAGACTAGGAATAAGGAGTTGAAATTAGTCTCAATTTTGATCCAGAACTGACCACCAGACTGTTTTTGCAAGATTCTGCCACTGCTGCAGTCATCAGAGAAATCGACTGAAACCATCTTAGTTTTGAAGGTAGGTGCTATTTGTCTCGCATTACATTAACATTTAGGGCAAGCTGCAAGGCTCTACTAATTTTGCAGGGACTTGAGAATCTTAATACAGATAGTGTGTGGAAGACAGCAGAGTACAGGAATATTTGGGAAAGACAATTTGATTCTGATGTCATGATTTGAAAATTGATTTTGTTCTGTGGGAAGAACAAGCTTCTCAGAATTGTACGCTTTAAAAAGAAATCCCTAGTATGTCCTGCAAAATGGATGGCACTCCACCAGCAATCATGTTAAGCCTGTCCTTCTAAGGAAACAATCCACTAATTTCAACCATACTTGAAAGAACAAAGTCTCAAAAATAATTAGGCTCCTACAAGTAGCTAAGGGGGATCTGAATGACTACTCCAACAGAAGAAAAGTTGGGCAGAATTCAGGTGTAATACGTTAAATTTGAGAGTAGCCCTTTATCTAATCAGTACAGATGATTGACTGGTCATTCAGAACACCTTCCAAACTTGCTGCAAAACTCCTCTTTTTATCTGGTAGGGAAAGTCAAATGCGGGACTGCTCCCAGCAAAAGGGAGGAGGCAGACCAGAGGATAACCAACACCCACAGGGAGTGTGCTCAGGCTTCATTAGATGCTCATAGAACAGTGTGTATGGTTGCTCCCAATTTAGCTGTCATATTAGACTTTAGAGGGCGGGTGGATAGATATAGAACCCAGTAGTAAACAGAGCAGGAGAGTGTGGGAAACAGTATGAATGAAGCAAAATGGGATTCAAGTGATCACTGTTTATAGAAACAGTTATAGAAAGTACATTTTTTTCACAATGAAAACAATAGTACAATACACACTGAAGAAACACTTATTAGAGACAAGAAATATGATGTTGTGAAAAGTAATAAAAAGGAGATATAGGGAGTTATTAAAATGGAATGTTAAGAGAAGACAAACCACATTTATGTGCTGATTTCCTCTAAGAAATTTTAGAGTGTTTGAAAACTAAGAATTGCTTTTTGAAAACAACAATAAAGGGTTCTCATGGATTTCCACAGAAGAGTACTCTGGGACATGATGGACAAGTACAACATAGTAAATGGGTAGACAGACACAGGTGCAGAGTTACTGGCAGCTCTGCTCTGGAAGTCCAGCAGATTCTTCATGACAGGTCTCATTGTGGAATTATTATTAACACACGTTCTCCATTTCCAATGAGTTTTGCATTTTTAGTTATTTCTGGAACGCTGCTCATGTTCCTGAGATATTCTTTTGAAAGAAGATGCCTCAAATTCAAGCAGGGGAATGGTAGCCCGAAGACATGTTCTTTTGGATGCTTGTCTTCTCCGCTTTGCAGAAAGAGGCATATGCAAGAGGAACTGAGTCTCCTTCCTTCACTAATAATGCCAAGGGTTTTAGCAAAACAGTGGAACAAATTCCTTAGATAAAAAATTCTGCATCTCTCCTGACAGTTTAGAAGATGTTACTATCTTGGGGCCAAAATTTAAAGTTCTAACTTGGTTCTTCCACTCCTTGGGTAGAACTCCATTTATTTTAACAGCTTTGCCTGAGGCAAAACCTCAGGATTCAACCTTAGAGAATACCGAGTATCTTAAAAATAATCCTAAATGCAACTAAGATCCTTCAGGCCCAAACTCTTCCAGGGTCTACAGGAGAGGTCATCATAAGCCTTTAAGCAAAAAACTGAAACATCATTATTTAAGCCTGGGAACACTCTTTTAAAGCAACACTCTTTGGTGTTCTAGAAAAATGTAAACAAAAGATGTAATTTGTGAGGTTGATAATTGATCAAGTTTTCAGAGTGCAAAATAGCCCTACAGGAATCTGGTAAAAGTATCTGAAATTACTGTAGGGAAGAAATTTGATCTTATTTTAAACATAATTAAAGACTTCTGCATCTCCACAAAAACCTCCAAAACCCTGGAGATCTCTGATGGTTTACCCTCTGGGGAGAACACACAGATATGAATTTTAATAGTGTCTCTTGGTAATGTGGTGGATAAAGACAAATTGATTACAGCAGTCTGGAAAAAAGCAGGTGATGCGTTACCAGGGCCACTGGGTTCACGTTTTCCCAGACATGGTGAAGGCCACCCAGATTGTAAAAGAAAGCTGATATCTTTAAAAATTTGATTTGGGGCTTGATATGGCTTTCTTATTTCCGAATACACTGGATTATATCAAAAGAAAAATAAGATGTATGGTACAGATTCTGTTCCCATGTACACAAAACCAAATTTAGGATAAAACTTCTGACACCAATTGATTTGCCTCAGATTTGTGCCCAATGGAAGAACAGTGCTGTCCTTCTAATTATAATGTCTATCATTATTTAGTATCTGACAAGCACTGTGAAACCAAAAGAGAGTAAAAGTCTGAGAAATCTGAATTCTGAGATAAGTGTTTCTACGTATTTGCATGAAATACCAAATAGAATGGTCTTGTAGAAGTCCCTTATGAAGATATTTATGCCTGGTCTCAGAGGACATGGTTATTTAAATTTTGTTTCCAAGAGAAGCTAGGTGTGCATTCTGATGGGACATAAAGTGGGTGTGTTGTGATAACCATAGGCTCCTTGCACTCGCATTTCTTCCTAGACTGTTTGGATTTATACTAGGACAATTAGAGACAGATGTATGAACTGAAAAGACAATTCACTGACATGCATGAATATCACAGCAGATGGAAAGTCGGATGACAATCCTATTGTTCAATAATTTATCCTTGAACTTTGTCTAATTTTGCTGATTGATATTTCGTACATGTGGGTATACACACACCAGTTCAAGTTCGTGCATATGGATCAGGTTGACATTTGATCTGCTTTCAGATCTAGCCACTTTTCAGTACCATAGGTATCCTGCAGCCTGCCACAGAGCCATGAACTTGGTGTGCTGAGGAGCCTCACTCATTCCAGCGTTCCATATTAGCCTAGGTTTGACAAGAACATGGACCCAATCCAAGTAAAAACTAGTTGTCCGTACAGACGTGTGGCTCTGGAAAGCTCTGCTCAGCTGCATCTAACTGAAAAAAATAAGACACCTCTCTCTGTGCCATGGGAAAGCCAGAAACTTCTGCTTTTTCAGATGTGCAGGATTGTCCTTTAACAGGGCTAGAAATGAAGTAAATCTTTTAAAACAAGCACAAAGAGAGAAATCCTGAGTTGTCATCCTGTCTGTCAAGACCATTCATATTTCTAAGTTAATGTTAAGTAGTCCTCACCTAAACCACAGCACCTATATTGAAAACATCAAGCAGAACTTTCTTATCCACTAGAACAAAGTCATACTTGGCCTTAGTCTCTTATTTACATTTTGCAATGGCAGAACCCTTACAGAAAGAAGAGAAAAAGCCCATCTTCTCCTTCATTCCAGTAGCCTTTAATCTAGCAGTTGGATAGCCCTGCTGGGAAGTCATTCTCTTGGGTGTGAAACCCCACCAGCAGAGCTGGGGATTGATCCAGGTCTTCTGTGTCAGAGGTGTGTGCTCAAACCATTATGTCAAAGGTAAAATGGCAAAGCTACCAGAACTGGAGCCTCATTTCAGAAGAGAAATGAGCTGTGCTGAGTCCTGACAGAAAGGACGCTGATAACTCCTTCAAGAAGTGCCAGGCTGCAGATGCAGAGTGAATGGAAACAGTTCCTACAGGCTTTTTGAGATCCACTGGGGAGTAGGTGTACAGTATTACCTATGCCCTTAAAATTTCTCAACTGGCCAATTCCAAGCTTCTAGCACAGCTCAACTTGTCAGCTGTTTTGAAAGCCAGCTCTTCCCCTACTGCAGAGGAAGCCTATGCACCTAGCACAGAGCACCGAGGAGCAGATGTCAGAAGACTGGTGTTCCAAGAATTAACTTTTAGGCACCTAAGTCCTCACTGGATCTGACCTTCTGCATCTGTGAACCATTTTGAACATCAAACCACTAGCCTAAATTCTTCAGGTCTTGCTTGGCAGAATGGTGACTGCATACCTGAAAAGATCTAGTTCATTCAGCTTGCATTCACAAATGCTTAGCTGCCCATGTCTGCAAGCTGTAGGTATCCCAGGAGTCTGGTTGCATTCCTTTGTCTACCCAAGGAACCTGAGATACAAACAGGCAGACATTTAATTTTACTTGGTTTGGGGTTTTCCATGCAAGGTCTGAAATTACACAGGTCTGTAATGGGGATTTTTCTTCTGAGTTACAAGCCAATGACATACCTTTATATAAATCCTATTCTTTTATCCAAATAGGAGCTAAAGGCTTAGCTGGTATGATGCAAGTTAGTATCAATCTTTTGATCCACAGCTCCTATTGCTGTATATTTAAAAATAATATTCCATTATGCCATGCTTAATCTGCATCAATCTTTCTCCTCAATAAAATATAATGTAGTAACTCACCTCTAGAATAGCAGAATGTTTTTGTCTTGTTATAAACATAAAGTGCATGGTAAACAAGGAGATGATGGTGTTTTCCTACACAACAGAGTGGGTCTTTAACATGAGAAACCAAACTGGGAGAGGAAACTGCTACACACACAAAAATTGTGTAAGAACAGATGTCGATGTCTCTTCTGATAGACTTAAAAGATTGGGACTTACTGGCTTCAGAGAGTGACTCAAAAAACAATCAAGACTAATTGAAGCGATACTATGTAATATCTGTTTGTCATATACATATATATCATGGTATGATTTTACAACTTATTTGCAACCTAGCAGAGTTTATACAATTAAAGCAATGATCCATTAATATAGCATGACAACAAAAAACAATACAATAAAAGTGTCTCCATGACTTAGAGACGCAAGAATATGGGTTTCCCACAGAGTTGTGACAAAGAGTCTGTGAATTACAGTGTTTTTTTTCCTTCCTTCTTATTTTGCTGTTGAGATGAAACATTGCCTAGTTTCTGCTATCCCATTCCAGCCCTGGATAGCTAGCATCTAGGCTGCCATTGTTCAGTGATGTTGCCAGAAACACTGACAAGAACTGCCATACCACAGCTTTAAATTAGCAGGAAGTTACTAAGGAGCACGTGTATCGATGTGGAGTACAATCCCATCTCCCAGAAGGTCATCAATTGATGAAGGATCACAAACCCAAATAGAAGAAAGCTTGGTGTCATTTTACTGGCATATAATGCTCCCTGTGCCTAACTGTTTAGGTCAACCACTGATAACTTCCAGTAGAATAAGTTCAGCTTCACAAGTTGAGGGTTTGTATTTCTACAGGTCCCATTCTTTGTTCACTGTTTTAAACTGAATATATATGGTTGTAACAATCTAGTTGCTTTCTTTTTGCTTGCTAAGTTCATGGTCTGAAACTTGCAGCAATCAGTTCCTTTACCTAGCTGTTTACCACGTTAAGTCATATTGCAAAATCCATTCACAGTTGAGTGACTTTCAGTTACACTGGGACAGTAAGCATCATATTTGTCTTCCCTGCATTGTTCACTACTGCATACAGCCTGTAAAAAGACACACAATAAACAGTTCCTATCTTGTCATTTGCCTTAGCTGGATCTCCCATCTGACAGACATTCCAACGAATTACCCATCTATGCCCCGCTTTCTTGCTTTTATAGCTCAGAGTTCAGATTTGATCAACCTATCAGTTGCTTTGACAAGCTACAATAAAGGGAAAAAAAAGCGACACAGCTATAATTACACATTGCTCTTTCAAAAATGTGACCAGCTTTCAAAAGCTATCCAACACTGTGAGAAACTCACTGATGTAACAGTACTGCTGCCAGAACACTAGCGGGAGCAAAATTAGCCAACTGATAATATTCATGAACTTCAAGAGACAGAACCGGAGACCTGTCTTCAAAGACAGCAGCAGAAATAATACAATTCTTTAGTATGGTTTTCCTGTGATGAACTAGCTGTTCCAAAAGTCAGTACACTTTCATAGTCTGCCAAAGCTGACTGAAGGAAACATCCAGTCAAAGCCTGTAACTTAGGACCAAGTTTTCCAATTGCTTGGGCAGTTTCTGACTTGTACAGGTAGCAGTAAAGAGCACTGGATTCATATTTCACAGGGCTCAGGTTAAATGCAAACATCAATGAGGGTCTCCTGAGAATACTTTGTGGGGTTTGCATGTACTTTTTTTTTCTCTTTGACAATACTGGCAGTAATCTGCAAGGAGTTCTTTCTTTGCTCCCTGTGGAAATTTTTGACTGGTTTATGTTTACAGAATCAAAATCAGAATCAGTGAGGAGAGACAGGGAAAGCATGAAAACTGAGGTAGAGCAAACAGCAAACAGGTAATTACCAACCTTTGTTGGTACCAAACAAAACCTTACCCATTAGCTTTTGTTTACTCCCCCCATGTAGTATGTGCTCTGTCTCTCATTTTTTACAATCCTACCGATGAGTTAACTGAGAGGATCTATCTCGACAAAATAGGGAATCCATTTTAGTAGGTTGACTGAATTAGTTGGCTAGTCCTCCCATTGGAGCAATTTGCTAACAGCAGGAGTGTATCCAGCAAAATGTAGTTCTTCACACAGACCTCCCAAGTTGTCCCATCTCTCCATCAGAGAAACTTTTGTGAGGCCTGGGGAAGGGAGAGTCCTTCTGTAAAAATAAAAATAAAAATGCCATGTCTAGGTGGAACCCTGGAAAAATTCCATGGAAGACTATCTCATTATGAACTCTTTCCCTACACACCATATGCTAATCTGAAATATTAAAGAACAAGACAGAATATTAGCAGGGAAAGCAGAGAGGCTTCAAGTAAGTGGGATCTGGATTCATTTGCTTTTGCTTTTTCAGATTATCTAGGAGATCTTGGGTGAGAGACACAGCTGCTGTGCCTCACTTTCTCCTCAGAAAATAAAAATTAATTAATGCTAGTGATGTGCCTCCCAGAACCATCTGGAGAGATTATTTACTAGGGTTTATAAAAATCTTGTGAGGAGGAGCAATGTATTTTTTAAATAAATGAAGTAAGTGTGGCCCACACTCCAAATGGCTAGTGCAATACACAGAACAAGTATTAACCTGTAAGCATAATCCTTAACATTATTCTGTATGATGTGCAGTGTTCTGCTTGGAAATGCTATCTTGCTGTCCACATCTTTTCTTCTAAATAGTTACACTATAAAATAGTCACACTATAAAAATCTATCTCAAATCAGCTGACTGAGCAGGAATTGAATGTGTTTGATTGGCAATTGTTTTGAAGGTTTCTAAACCTTGATAGTTCCCCCAGAGAATGGCATTCGCTTTAGGCAGTCCTTAAAGCCAGCAAGAGGAGAGCTATGCAAAGGCAGATTTGATGCTGTTAAAATGGTTATATTGGGTTGTGCATTTGACTTGGCTTTCAGGAGAATAAAATGGTTTATATGGGCGTGGGTGAGAGAATGACTTAAAAGTGCAAGTTATGCACCTGGACTATTAAACTATTTGTCTCTGTGTTCCTTAATACCTGGTTTCTGTCTCCAAAAATGCACACGGGAGTATTTTCAGGCTAAGGATATATTATAGTCTCTCATCAGTTATACAAGTGGGACTGAAAAATACCAGGTTCTCCCTATTTCTTTGCTCTAATGCCTGTTTCAATAGAGATATGAGTTCTGGGAGCACTGATGACTTCATGGTTTTTTTTTTTCCAGAAGTAATGATAAAGAAGTAACATGAAAGACTAGCCAAACAAAATCTTTGAACTAGAAGATGAACCAGATAAAAGATATACATTTCCCAATTCATTGCTATTTGTGCTTGTGAATTCTTGGCAAAGCAAGTGCTCTCTTGAGTTCCCAAATGCCCTATTCAATTGGAAATCTTAAAAACACAACCCAAAGTATGGGTGATGTTTCATGAACCAAGGAAATGGGAAAATAGCATCTATGAACCACCATTTCTGAGTGCAAGGACCTTTTAAATTCATTTTGGTTTACATTTAAGAAAAAAATTTGCATGCAAACTTGCTGGTATGTATGTTAGTCAAAATGTATTCTGTTCCCCTAGAATGAGCCAGAGAGGGAGAATATGAACTGCAACATTCCCTGGGCTTCTGCAATATTGCAGCTGGTCTCTATTAAAGTGAGAGGTGGTTTCTAGGGACAGTATCTACGGTATTTATCTTACAACCATTTTTTTATTATTTTGCAATGATTTTATGAATTGCAATTGCAGCTTAAATAAAGGGGTGTTACAGTAGTGACCATATTGTCTGCATATTTCTTCTGTTGAGAATCCCAATACATATGATGTTATTGTCAGAGATTTAAGGTACAGCTATCTATGAAGTACCAGGACATGAACAAGACTTAAATAATTAAATCCACTACATCCACAGAAGACGCTCTCTACTGAGGAACAAAAGGAGAGAAAATGTATGTGCTTTCAAAAGCCTAGAGAAGGACACCTAGCAAACTACTGTCACTAGGTTCTGCACAGTGGAATACAAACACAGACAAGCCTTGAATTTTAACTTTTAAGTGCATGAAATGGGGTTTCATCCTGCTGCATAATTTTTTCCATCCCCCTTCCTCTGAAGCCAATGGGGAACTTTCATCCCACTTAGTGACCAGCTCAAGCATTAACATTCAAGGGCTAAAAAAGGACATTCTGTTTAAGAAGGATAAAGTCTACTAATCAATTCTAATTCAATCCCAAATAGTTCCTAGAAACAGGTCTATTCATATTTTTCATGTGAAAACTCGGCTCACAGCATATGGTGAGCTGTCAGATGACCTGTGTTATAGCACATTTCTGCTTTTCCCTGACTCTGGATGGTGTGCTAACATTTACCAGCTTTGTGTGAAAGGGGTGGTTACAGCCAAAATTCATTCCCTCTGCCCTTTCTCTCGTCAGCACTGGCAAATTGTTACCCCTCCTGTCTGGTGTATGGTATGATCAGGTAGCTCTGTTAGCTGCTGAGCAAGGTGAAAATACCCACCTTATGCTTATGATGTGGGGTAAAAAAGGAAGCCCCAAACCAAGTATTGAGAGTTCCATTACCCACCCACAGCATCATCCCACACTGCCAGATGTTGTCCTCTCAGGTATTATCCTGCAGCTCAAAGCATTCATAGAGTCTATCTGGGTATAGCATGCTCAGCCTCATGCACAGAAACTGGACTATATGAACAGAAACTAGACAATGTGAGTGCTTGAAGACTCCAGAGGGCATAGGTACTTCTGATGAAGTGACCTTTACAGGCAGGCATGAGGGTCCAGAATGAGCATGGTTGGTGAGTCAGTTTGACAGCCAGCTCATCTTGTTCTTTGGACAGATCACAGATGTGTCCCAAGGATCTAATCAGGCTAATCATCTGCCAGGAATATAATGTTCATTACAGAATATAAAACATAAAAATCAAGTCTCCAAAGCTCTAATAGGTGCAGTAACAGAGGAAAAAAATACTTTCCGTTCTGATCTGCTTTTAAGGAATAGTCCTGCCAGCAAAACCGCGGAAATGTCAACAAGCCCATCATTTAACTAATACAAGCTTTGCAAAACTGTACTAGTTTAATTCACAGAGTTTTAAAGAAAAGGGTTAGTCCAGAAATGTTTCCCCAATAGAAGCATGAATTATCCTGAATATTTAGGCAGAAGACAGTGCAGTAGACATGCCCATATAATCAGGCATTCCCCTTTTTGAATGCTTGAAAACATTTTCTTTTTATGTAGCAGCCACTACAGAGAAAAAGGTAGTGACCAGAGGTTACCAGTCAGTGTGAGAGTACTCTTTCCAAACCCAGAAGTCCAAGGTGACTATCACTAGCCAGCTTAATATGAAAAAGATCACTTCTCAAAGCTGCATGCTGCATTATTCTATATTAATATTGAAATAATAACTTCTAATTACAGCACAGCATATTACAGTTGCTCCTGCGCTGTAACTAAAATATTTTGGAAGATGAAATAGTTGAGAATTTCTATATTCCAGAGAAAGGGCCATGCAGCAGAAAAGGCAGGCAGCAGTCTGTGTTCAGATGGCCTTGCCCACTTTAATTGTAAGTACCTGACACTTTTGCAGCCAGCCCTTATTAACATTAACAGACTGCAGTAGTAGACTACTACACTGATATCACAGAAGAAAAGCATCAGCCTCTCTAAAGCAGCTGAAGTAGTGAAAAAAAAAGAAAAAAAATAGACAAATTCGTGTCAACAGATGTGTTTTACCACTAATGATCATGAAGCCGTGATAGTTTAAATTACCCAGACTTCGCCTTATAATAATGGCCCCATAAAATGTTGACTAAATAAAAAATAACATCAATATACATAAAACAGAAAGCAGATAACTGAGATTTTTGAACCAGAAGCCATTGCTGGAAAAGGACAAATACTTTTGAGAGTCAGTCACCTATTTGGCTAGAAATATTGTTTTAAAATTAAATCTACAGTTCATGGCAACCAGACAATTTCTTTCAAGGCTCTGAATGTGCTCCTACCAGTTTGTAAGGAGTGGTCCTATACTGAAATTGGCCATTGACAGAAAGCAAAACGGGAGACAACTCAGCAGCTTCTAGAGCACCGGTTTAATTAATCCGGTTTAAATAAGTTCTCTCATATGGCCCTGTCTTGCAAGAACCTAAGAGTAATCAATCCCTGGTCTCAACATTATTTGAGGAGGATAAGCACCATGAAGGTTCAATCCTTAAGACAAAAGGTAAGTCAGAAGCAGTTCCTAAAAACTTTCATGAGGACCTATGAAGATGTTAAAAACATTTAGCAAAATGTGACGTAATTGGGAAGATACAGAAGAGCACTGCAAATATTTCTTGTCACAGTAAAGAAGCCACCCATTCACATTTAAAGTATTCACTGATTTTGCTGCTTCTTTTCTCCATTGACATTTTAGTGGTCTCAAGTGGATGCCACAACTGGCAGACTTCTAAAACTAGTGGATTTACCAAAATTACAGCCCCAGAATCTTTCCTCTTTCTCCCTAGTTTGTAAAAATTACAGCAGGCAGACAGCAACATATTTCTATGTTTGTTAGATTTATTGAATCTTAATCTCTTTTTATATTCTCTTCATACTCTGGTAATTGACATACCTGTAATGTATCCTACTTTGCCACAGTGACAAGAGACTGACTGGACCAGACAAACTTTTTAAAGACAATAAACCAGATCATACTAATTTAAGAAGCTCTCTTCCACTTGAGATTTTCATACAATTAAAGAAAAAAAAATCATGGCTCTGAAATCTATATACTTAATGTGTTCCACAAAAGCCACCAACAATAAACTTCTTTATAAACAATCTAAACTAGTGGCTTCACTTTAACTAGTTAACATATCGTAGTGGTAGGGTAGAACCTTAAACAACAAGCACATTTCCAAGATTTTTCTCATGGATTACACCAAAGTGTCTACATATGTACAGATGTGCTGTGGCACTGAACAGCCTGCAGTTCACAGCCAAGGATTAGAAAAAAAAAGTTACTTTGTTTAGTCCTTTCTTCTTCCAGAATGTATTATGTTAGTCTTCTCTTTTCAGATTTCTTTATGTTTACTTGAAAATTGCTAAGCTATATTTACATGGATAATGAGTTATTATCATTACAAATGCACTCTGTTATCAGACTAGTAGCTGCTAACTACCATCTGCATTTCTCTATGACTATGCTTTCAAAACCTGCTCTAATGGAGAGCCCTAACCACCCTTTAAAACCGAGGGAAGAAAAAAATCATGAGCCAGTAAGACCTTAGTTAATCTGTTCAGGATTCTATCTCACTTTTTGGAGTCTCAGAAGGAAATGGCAGGGTAACAATCCCACTAAGTGGACTCAGGTTCTGAGATCCCAGGTTATTCAATGTTCCACAATAGGTCTTTTAGTTGTTTGCTATAGGAAAAACTGACATTGATCAATTTGTGATTTTTTTTAAAATAACCACAATAGATTATTGTCAGGAATTATACTGTTTTCAGTGCCTACACATGTAATCATGGAAAAGGCTACAATCAACAGTTTTTCCCAATGCCATTTCTTTACACTTTCTGTATCTTCCACCTTCCAACTCTGGCCTTCCAATTTCTCATGGCCATTTCCTCAAAGCCATCAGAAAACTTGTGAGACACCTGAGTATGCTGACTCTTACTCTCTGCTCATTTCTTCTGAAAGCACGCTCTTCACTGGATTAGCAGTGAGCAAGAACAGGCAACCCTCTAAAGTTGCTAAAAGGAGAGCTGCTGTAATGAGAAGAGAAAATAAACCTACATGAGGATTCAGCTGTACACAGGCTGTGGAGCAATGTTAAACTGCACCATTTGTGGCTTTGTTTGAGTATCATCATTTCACAAGGGCCTGAGAAGGGGACTGGAATTACTAGTGAAAAGGCATAGCATGAAAAATGGGAATAACAGGTGCATGTTTTAATAGCATTAGCTGGCAACACCTGTAACTGATAGACCAGAGTATGTGACTTCTAATAAATGGACACTGTCCATCTCTATAATTAAGTGCTGGAAAATTTCATTTCTAAAATCTGTAATAAATTACTACAGAATGGAAGGCATGCTGGCACCTTTCCAGTCACTGAGTTCTTACCCTCGTTTCAGACTTTGCCCAAAGGACCTGCATTAGATAAGCAAAAGATTAGGGTGGATGCATCTGGACAGAATCTGAATGAGGATGGAATACAGACTGCTTGTGTATCTGAAGCAATATCACTACGGGAGGAATTGTGGTTCCCACAGACTAGTATCAAGGCTGATAAATGCATTGAGAAAATGGGGGACAGTGATTTTCTGAGGATGATGCAATGAAGACAAAGTGCAGGGTTAGAAAATCGGTATTAAATGAGAAATATATGTGGACCAATCACAAGCATAATTTCCCCTTGAGAGTAAGCGAGTGTGAGGATAAATGTCTGGAAGTAGTCTCTGCACCAGGGTTCAGAATAATGAAGAACAAGGAAGGAAAGCAAAGCTGTATGAAAACGGAGTAGAGCAGTGCTATAGGATACTTCCAAGCAATTCCATTAAAACAGGATTTTCTCCCATCCCACAGAGGTTTAACTGCCTGTCAGACGTATATGATTTTACACCAGACTTCCAAGTAAGTACAAATTGATCTCAGCACATTTAAAGAACATTTGTTAGGCCATTTTAAAAGTTGGAAGACAGTTGTAGTTTGGGAGCTGTTTTGTAGCTGAAAACTAGCTGGTTTGTTTTTTATAAAACCAGTCCATAATGGTGATTAGCCTCTTCAAAAACCATTTATGTAATAATAATTGAGAAGTTTAATATTTTCAAATTGACTGCTAAATACATGTAATACTTTTATATCTAAAAGGTGGGTGGGTGGGTGGGTGAATTTGGTGCATATAAAGGCAAAGGACAAACCACATTGGCATGAGTCAAGAACTGCATGCAGATACTGCTCAAGCTTTCACATACAGCTATCACTGCATTCAAGTTCTTATCTGCAACACTGCAGTGTGAGACATAGGCAAAGTCCTTGCAAATGGTGACACCTCTGTGTGGTTCTGATCACAACTCTTTCTCCTCCCATGAGTATTCCCACTGCCATCATTCAGTCCAGTTGGCCTGCTCAAAGTCATAAGAGTCAAAAGAATAAAGTTTTTTCTTCCTCTAGAACACAATCCAAAAATCTCATTATTTTTAGACTTACATATCATGTGATTGTGTCTGGAGTTGATAAAAAAATGTTGCAATGGAGTATTCTGATACTGTCAATAACAGCTTTCAGGGAAAATTCTACTCAGTAAAAGCTTTAATATCTCATCCTTGCTCTGGTTGTAAACACACACCAAAATAGTGGACTTTCCTGCCGAATGAATGTTTCCTTCTCCAATCTATATGACTCATTTCAATTTTAAAATGCAAAGTATTTCATTCCATTTTGTGAATTTGAATTTGTAACATAAAGACTATTCATTCAACACTATTCCATCTCCCTCTGAGACATGCAATAAACCTGGGTCGTGTACTGGTTGTAAGTTCTACTCTTCTTTATAGTCATTGTCTGCATACCTACAGCTGAACTAGACAGCCAAAGAAGAATCCAGCTCAGAGATACCATCAGCCTGAATTTAGTGAACTCTAGTTCAGATCACTTAATGTGTTCCCTTCTAAATCAATTTTTCTCAAGAAAGTTAGACCTCCACTTACACCATTTTTCTGAGCCTGTAGTTAAAGTTATATCTAAGTTCTTTCTGGATTGTGCTACAGACGGCCCATGAGACTTTGCTTTAATCGTACAAATTCAGTTTCTGCCCTTACAAAATCAGAATCGTACCTACTTGTCAAATAAATTGCAGACTAAATTGTCTGTAGGGGGGTGAGATTTCCAGTAAGACATCGTCTTACTGCAGATTTAACATACTGTGCACAGATAGCTTGGTGCAGATGTAAAAAATATTATTAATTTCCTTAAGATTTCCCCAAAGCATGACAAAATTACTTCAGTATTTGGAAGTGCCATCACATGACCATTTAAGCTATCTGCAAAAAAAGGAAGCTATTCAAGTCTTTCTTAGTGCTCTTATTGGTCAGTGGCTGCAATAAGTTCAGAAAGCCTGTCTTGACACTGTAACATGCTACCGGTGTGTTTCCAGTGCTTCACAAACTGCCCTGTGAAACAAGGCAATTTTAGTAGGCATGATTTTGCTAAACTTTCAGCATGTGCATGTTCTAGGTAGCTTGTCAGGTCCATAAAATCTCACTGAATTAAAACTGAGCACAGACTGACCTGCAAGAAGCTGGTACACTGGCTGTCTGGTGCTGTCTGTAGCTTGATAGCTAGAAAATCAATCCACTAGGCAAGGAAGCATCTTTCTGATTTCTCAAAGTTGACAATGTGAAGCAAAATGCAATGCAACATAGCCTGAGGTCACAAGACCAATCCTGTAAATTGAAACCAAGGAAAAAATTGTCCTGTAGATGGGATCTACCTCTAATTTCTTCAAAGGACATCTGGTCTGTTTGTCAAAGGACACCCTTTAGGAGTCTGGCCATAAAATTGCCATTCTGCACTTGTTAACATACAACAGTTCTGGAAGCTCGAGAACTCAAACTCAAACTCAAAGGGCAAGATCACCTGTATTTGACAAGAAAAAAGAAATCTTTTATCACTCAATTGATTTGAGTCATTTGTTCTGAGCAAAGAAATATAGGAGAGGATCCCTTCAGTCAGACAAGTCTTTCTCTCCTTGCTCAGAAGGAGGTGTCTGCCACGGTAATTTCCCAGCACAGATATTCCTTCACATGTGCTATTACTGTCTGTTCCTAGGACTTCCAGCAAACACTCTTTAATTAAAGCAGTAGTACACAAAGGCAGAAAGACAGTCTTTCCTACTAACAGTTTTTACATCCAAGAGGAATTTCCTAGCCTGTAAATCTTGACAATGCTTAGACAAGGTAAGAAAACAAAGGGAATTCAAAATTCACATCTCCACCCATAAATCCATCTCTTAAAAAAAACAGTCCCATGAAAACATGGAGAAAAATTTCACTAACTTTATTCCTCAACTTTGTGAGTGATCTTTCAGTGTGAGGAGGCTATATGACTTCCTGATTCACCAGGGAGTGAAACATTCACAGGATATGCACCAGAGCCCCAGCTTTGGTACCCAGTGCTCAAAATACAGGTGGAAGATACATGTAATAGCACAACAGGATCCTGCTTGCTACCGCTGAGGCAGCTCGGAATATACATTAGTCCTTCCAAAGCCAATTCAAACCTTTTGGCTCAAATTCTAGTTGCTTTGGACAAGAGCACATACTAAAGCTTTCTGTTCAAATTGCCAAATTTAGACCAAACCACGATCCTTTTGAAAACTTAACAATCACAAAAGTTGAAGATGTGGGTATAAAGAACAATGCTTTCAAGAGGAAGGTAAGATAATGTTGGTTGGTAATTAAAATTCAGAGGTTACTTCAGGCCTTCAGTCACTTCAAAAACTGAACTCTCCCACACATTTTGAAGATATCCTGCTCAAGTCTAACACTGTCTTCCTTTTTTTCAAGTGACATTCCACTGTGTCCCAGCATTGACTTCTGACTATATTTGTTGTGATCAACATTACAGTTGTTGATAATGTGAGGGCACTCAGTGGTCCCAAAGAAGGATTTGGATCCCCCCAAATACAGAGCCATGTCTCCCTCTTTTTGCTTATACACAGCAATATAGAACCATATTTGAGACCTGCCTGGCCCAAGAAGTTGTGTCAACTTAGCTGCTACAAATCCTTTCTAGGTAGCTGTGGGATAGCCTGCCTTCATGAAATTGCATTCTAACCCCTAAAAATTTGCCTTAAACTATAAGTCATAATGAAGTATGAAGTACCAGGTTTTATTCTCTACTCAAGTTATTCATCTTTTAAGCCATTAACTGTAACAGGGGATGTTTTTGTTGTTGTGTTTATCTCACTTGGAATATTTTGCTGTATTCTTCACTGCAAGATTTTTGAGAAGTCTCAAGTGTCTCAGTCAATATCTCCTTGGATAAGAAAATATTTTCTTGGGCTGATTTTCAGTTTGCCATCTTTCACTGGAAACATCCCTTGAAAAAGAGGGATCCCAGACTAATATGAGATTATATTTACCATTTTGGGGTTTTTTTTTATTATAACCCCTCTTATTTGTCTTCTGATGGATATGTTCCAATCATTCCAGTCTCACTTCAGTCTTCCCCATTGTCATAGCTCCATAATAGACATTTCCTTTTGGAAATTGCATTACTAGAACAACATACAATATTCTCATCAAAGAAGAAAAAGGTGCTGATTTTTCTAATAGTATAAAATATTTTTGGCATTGTTCTCCAGACCATTCTTTACTCAACCTGAAAAGCCCCCTCCTTGAAGACTTTACAGATTAATTCAAAACAAGTCCTTTCCCTGTCAAACACACATGGAAGGTAGGAAGGAAAAATGTGATGTTCAAGCGAACTCATTAAGATGACAAATTCTAATGCTATGTTATTTCTGTAATTTTCTTTAACAGAATTGCTTTATTTATTCTGGAAATTCTTAGGGAATGATTCTCTATCACCTTTGTACCATAACAGGGCAGCTGGGCATTCCCTGATGTAGGAAATCCCTGCACAAAAAAAGGCAGTGTAGGAGGCCTTCATAGGTGGCCAAGGCGGAAAGGAGCAAGTGGCATAGGATAGGCCCTTGGGAACTGTTCTAACTAGTGTAATTTAGAGCATTCCTGCTCTCAGTTATGCCAGGGGCCACTTTGGCATCAATTCAACCTAGAATCCAGGGAGATGAAAAATGGCTTAGAGCCACTTTCCCCCTCCCTATACACTGGGCCTGCACCATGTGTGGTTTGGCTGGCTCTGAGGATCTGGCCCCTACATTTTTAAACAGAGCATTTTAAGTTGAAGTTGAAAAGTGAAAGAAAACGGAATATGAAGAGTAAAAGGAGTAGAAAAGTGCTAAAGGGAGAGATTAAAAAAAAAAAAGGAGGGAAACAGAATGGGTGGTATTGCTAAGTGTGAAGCAGAGCCCATGTTTAGCAAACTGAAGGGGAACTGGGGAAGTCTGGATTCACTTCCCAGCTACATCAGAGACTTTTAAATGACAACACTAGTCTATTAAGGTCACTTTCAAGGTGACCATTGAGCTTCTTTGACCAGCTGTACTAAATATGTTTAGCTTATTCCCTGAGAACTAAACAGCTTTGCCTGCAACCACTGTCACAGAACCTGAGGTAAGAAGTGCCTTATAGCCCTAATTACCTACAATAGGGACATGTCTGAAAAAAAAGACACTCCTGTCTTGAGAAGATCCACAAGACACATCCATGGCATAGCTTTGGTGCAAGGCTGCGTGCATGGAACTCAGGAATGATGCTCTGTTCTGTAGCTTCTCCTCTACCACATGATGTAAGAGATAATGCTGTATCACACCATGGTAATGGAGAGCTCAGATCCCGTGGTAAATCTGCATGCAGTGTAGACAGGAGAGGGAGGTAGGAAGGGATTTTAGAGCTGGGGGACCCTGCGATTTCATTTCAAAATGTGCACGTTCATCAAGCTTTCCTCAGAGTCTCTCTTCACCTTGGTTTCTCATCTGCAAAATGGAAATACCAATTCCTCTGTAACAGCAGCACAGCAAGGATGCATTGAGGCAGAGTATATCCAAACTCAACAGCAATACGTAAAAGGGGGGGAAAACCCCTACACTGATGGAACTTCAGCCTCAGATTTAAGTGTATCTTGACAAATAGACAAAGGACAGGTGTTACTAGAATTATGATTCAGCATGTGTCCAAATATGCCGATAAAACTTTAAAAATTATTAGCTGGAAAAGGTGGATGATCTTATTGGAATCTTGCAACATCCATTATACTCAAGTTGTGCCACACTATGCAAAGTGCCAGAGCAGGAATGCTGGGCATATGGACAGAGGTACAAGGGGTGCAAATACTAATTCTGAGCACCTTCAGCAAACCTTGTCCTTCAGCCTTTGTCTCCCAGGAATAAAGCCTACTCTTCCAGAAAGAATGACTGGTAAGCAAGAGTCTAAAAAAGAAAGAATGGAAGGAGGGAAAAAGAAAGCTAGAAGCACAGCATAATTCCCATTTACAGCCCTTCAAACCTTACTGACCATGTCTAGCAGGTTTAGTAGTATCACCGTGCTGGTAGGTGTTGTGACCTGTTTATGCAGCATATTTGTAGAAGGTCTATATGATATACCCGCCACTACTGCTTTCATGGTCAGAGATGATGTTCAATAGCCCTGAACATGTTCCTCACCACAAGCTGAAGTGCTTGTTAGAAGTGCCCAGGGAGATAATCCCAAAATTTCCTGATTCAGAAATCCTCAAACTACAAGAGGAGGTTGTCAAACCCCAGCCTCTTGTACCTTTCCCCAAACACTTCCCAGACCAGTGGAACACTACTCCAAACCTCCTTGGTGCCCAAAACCCCTTCAAGCACTAGCATTATTCTCCTTTTCATCCAAACCTAGGGCATCCTTTCTCCTAAGTATGAACCTCCAAACTCCTTTCTGAGGTTTGGAATAGCATCAAGCTGTTCCACTTAGTGCCTCCATGTTGCTGCTATTGCTTTGCTTGCCTCTCCCCTCTGCTACCACTCTCATTAGACACTACACAGGGCCAAGCCCACCCTTGCCTAGTCCTCCCTGTAGCAAAACAAAGCAGAAAGAAGAAAAAGAGAGGGAGAGAGAAAACAAAACAAAAAGCCCCAGTTCCCACTCTGGCAGAGATTTTAAAACACAGAGTGCAATTATGAAAAGGTTATCCAGATGGGACCCAGAGGGCGGGTGAGGGGAAGGAGAGCTGTCATCCAAAGGGGAAAAAAAATCAGATGTATGGTAGCCCCATTTCTATAATATGATTCCTATTCCATGTGCAAATGTACAATGCAACAATAGTTCTCTTAGCCAGCATGGGCTGGGTTAATTGGATGTAAGGAATTTTTTTTAAAATAACCCATTCATTTGATAAAAATCCAGCCTCAGTGATCACACCAAGCACAACTATTTCACTAAAAAAGCTTGTTTCTAATTGAATGAGATTCCTTGCTACTTTTAACTCTGTACCCTACAACACTGAAAAGCCAACTCTTTTAGGAATATGGTTACAATGTAAAATATTCGGCAAATGCTTACCATTTTCAAATTTTCTTTGTATTTAAACAGAGCTGGATATTTTTTTTCTGAAATAGCTCCTGAAACATTCATTCTTGGAAAGAAACCTGACAGAAAATTATGATGTAAAGGGTGAATAACTGAAAGGCTGCAACCAACTGAGTGGAAGTGGCCTTTAAAATGTCCCAGCACAAGCAGGGTGTTGCCATAAGCTTTACCTGTACTATGTGGCCACACATAATATGTAGCTGTTTTACTACTGCAGTACTCAAAGCTGACTATGAGTGGAAAGGTATTCGAAGAGTTATTATGACTGTGGAGGATGCTAAAATAGCATTACTTATTAACTCCCCCCAAACTTACTCAAAAACGCAGAGAATGACTAAACCCCTATCCTTACCATAAATGAGCTGAAACCTAACATACCAAAGGTGCCAAAATGAGTTGCAGTTTAAACTTCTCTGTCTGAGGCTAATCAAGTTTCTGTCAAAAGTTACAGCAGTCCTAGGATTACCTGAAATTCCTGTTGCTGGCACAACCCAGAATTTGAAATAGCTTGCTTCAGCTACTGCTGTGTGCTACCAGGATTTTTTTTTTATGGCAAGGGAATCCCAAAATAGGCTCAGAGAGAGTCCTGGTTAGCAGCTTCTTTATGTATTTTTCTACTGCCACATGGGCACAAATTGGAGCTAGAGGAAGAACCTAAACTCTACTAAAAAGTTACCCATCAAATTCTGTAATTTCCAATTTTGCACAGTTAACTAGAAGAGAAAAATAATACAATACAATCAAAGTGTATTTAAATGCTTAATCAAGGCATATCAGAAAGCAGTATAAAGTAACAAAATCATTGATCTCAAAAGGTTAAATTCAACTTTCTCACAATACTAAAAAGTTAAAGGTATTGTGATAGGCAGGTGTGGAGGGTGGATCTAGATTTGATTGTGTGCATTGTTCTGCCATCTTATTGCAAATATATTTTTTTAGAAAATTTCATGAACTACTCTAGGCAAGTTACACACTTTTTGTACTCTAGTCTATCAAAATGGTGTTCTAATGTAGCGCACTTTAGTGCAAGGGCATATTTCCGTGACTTCGGATATCCCTTCCTAGATGTCCTTTACACGTGTTGGCAGATCTGACCGGAGTCGCGGCCGCAGCTGGCTCTGAATGGCAGATGTCCGCAGCGCGGTTATGTTTTGTCTTGGCACCAGCCGTGCTCCCCCCTCCCTCCACGGCTAAAACTCCGTGCGGTAGTAGATTGCATTGTACTACAACCCTCAGCTGGTGCAAAGCAGCTATTTTTGTTCTTCTATAGTAAGTTACGCAGCAAACTGTACAGTCCTAAAATTGGCTTAGAGCGGGACAAAAAAAAAGGCGAGACACTATTCCATATCTAACTAGAACACAGCTATTCAGCTATTTCGACAGGACAGGATAGGCAGAAAAATGCAGTCGGGATCCTGTATGTTTGACTTGGGTGGACTAACGCTCCCGACCATTTTTCCTCCCTCACTCATTCTCACTCCTTCCCCAAAGTCTGCATTTTATTTATTGATTGGACGTACTTTACAGATCGGAGGGCTCTTCCCCTCACCCCCACCCCATCCAACCCCCCGGCTCCTGCGGGAGGAGGAGTAAGAGGGGGAGGAGGCAAAGTGGGTGCATTACGAGCTGATTGTGCTCTTGCCGCGACCTCCAACAGCCTGATCTGCCTTTGAAGTTTTCCACCCCTCGACTTGAAGTGAGATCGATTACAGAAGAACAACAGGGACAAAGAATCTGCTGCTTTACGTGCAGCCACTTTCCCACGATCGGGGCAGCCAGCTCGACAGCAGCAAGTGATCACCGCTGTCCCTTATGCTCCTCCTTGCCACCATTCAGAAAACATGCAGCCCCCGCCCCGCTTCGCTTAGGAAAGCTGGGGGGGATTACAAAATTGAATCACGTTGTTTAAGAACGAAGCAACTAAAGGGCGAATAGCACAGTCTCGTCTTTGGATGGAAACAGAAAAAAAAATCGGTGCTGAGTATTGGGAGTTGTGTGTGGGGGAGGCGCATTTAAAGCGTAGATAAATTAAAAAACATGGATGAGTGGCAAAGTTTTGCGAGAGGCAAAGCAAGCGCCTCCTCCTCGGGTTGCTGCGGCGTTGGGGGCTCGGCGCAGGCAGGCAGGCACCGGGTACCGAGCCCGGCGGGGTCACAGCACCCGGCAGCGTGCCCGCGGCGCTGGGGAGAAGGCTGCGGCCAGAGCCGCCCTCGAGAGCGGTGCAAACCTTTACCTTTGTGTCTGGCAATCGCGTGTGTGTGCGTGTGTGTGTGTGTGTGTGTGTGTGAGAGAGAGAGAGAGAGAGAGAGAGAGAGGCTACCGCTGGGACAGTCTATAAACCGGGAGGGGAAGGAGGGCGGGGGGCGCCGGGAGAATTTTAAAGGGCAAAGCAAAGATGTTAAATGCCTTACCGAGGCGAGGGGAGCCGGCTCTGTCCAGCCCAAGGCCGGAGGTTCTAGACCTTGCCTTGCCAAAGCTCGCGGGGATGCCCCTCCCCGGGCGCCTTGAGGGAG
>VWZW01002078.1:2544137-2563821 GCA_013397115.1 Edolisoma coerulescens | reverse complement strand
TCAATAGCCACGGTCACAAATTACCGCAGGAAGTGTTAGCTGCGTACCAGCTCCTAAACAAGATCGATGGCCTCCCGCTGCTGCACAGCCACGAGGGCTCACCCACCCTCCCTCTACCCCTCTCTTCACCCCCGGCCGGCGAATTCCGCCCGCTCAGGGGACGGGACGGGGCTGGCAGGGCCGGGCGGTCGCGGTGTCACACACAAACCCACCCCAGGGGAGGACCGGGCCCAAGCCCAGGTGACAAGGGGAGGTCCCCGCGGCCCCCGGCTGGGGCGCGGAGCTGGCTCGGGAGCCACCCGCGCCCCCGGCCCCACGGACGATGACTAAGGCCCCTTGTCCCACGTGGGCGGCCGCCGCGCCCCCCTCCCCCGGCCGCGCCCGGCTGACACCGGGAGCGCTGACTCAGCGCCTGCCGCCCCGCAGACTGCCCGGGCCTGCGCCCCCGCCCCGGCTGCCCGGGGAAGCGGTGGGGGCTGCCCGGGGAAGCGGTAGGCGCTGCCCGAGCCGTGCGGGTCGCTACCGCCCCGGTCCCCCCGCCGGACCACCCGGCGCTGAGCGCGTCTGGCCGAAGGAGGGGCGGGCACCAGAAGCGCGGTAGCGCCTGAGGTGTTCGGTGAGCGGAAGCGGGATGGGGGTGTCGGAGAAGTAAATAAATCCCTAGGAATCCGTGGTGGCGCGGGAGGTTGGTGGGCAGTGCCTTTTGGGAGCGTTGCAGTCTTGCAAACGTTTCGGTTGCTGCTTCCAGCTACTTTCCTGGGCAACCTCGAGCTGCACCGCCGGGCACTGAGCCGTCAGGAAGCGGGGTCCCTCCGCTGCCCCCTGCGCTGCCACCCAAGCCCTTGGAGCGCTTGGTGTTGGCTTGAGGAAAAAGCTGCCATTTAAAAAGAAACTGTTTCTGTTCCTTTTGGTTGCAAAAGTCCTGTCCTTACGTGGAGGAGAATTACCTGGTCCCTTTTGGGTTTGTTTTTTGGTTGACTGTTTCAACATACGGAATGTTAAGCGGGTTTAATTTGATAGTGTCTCCAAGTATTACAATATTCTCATGCTGTTAATTACATTAGCAAGGTAAATAACAGTCTCACTTTAAATGTGTGCATTTATATAAGCATAATTGTACCTCCCTGGTATGTGTGTACACTGGTACATCTCTGTGTGTCACAACAGGTAACCCAGTCTCACACAAAATCTGTTATGTTGGTTTATGTGAAGATGCATTATGACTGTTTTAACTTTCAGTAGAATAAAATATACAATGTATATTATAAAATATATGATTATATCACGTACAATGTATATTAAATACATACATTGCTGAAGATAGAAATACCACAAGTTAATTGAGTTGTAAAGTACAAACATACAGTTTGGAAAACACCTAAGTCAAGGGTGCCAGCTTAATCAAAATTCATCTTCCATCTTGGTGGTGGTCTTTTAATTAAACATTAACATACTTTTTTTCCTCCTGCAGTTTCTTTCAGCACATAAGATGGTTTTTTGTTAAACTCTTCAGTAGTTTTGCTATCCTTCTCAAGCCTGGGGCTTCCTGTATTGGTAGCTACATGCTATTCAAACCTCCCATTGAATACGGAATATACTCATGAGATTTTTCTGTTGCTATTTCATCATTATATCTTATTGTTAGGCACATATTAATAAAATTGCGCATCATCCTTGTGGCTGTGCAGCAGCGGGAGGCCATCGAATAAGATTTTTGATTAATATTGAGCCATCCCAAGACCCACAGTACAACTACTTCACCTCAGTGCTCAAATTTGAGATCCTTTGCCCTCAATGGCGTTCCTCATTCTCTCCAAAAAAAGACTCAAGATTTGCCCTTTGTGCCTTTGGCTGCAGAGATTTGAGGTCTATGTCACAGTAGCTTGGGGACTGGTGTTAAATCCCCAGCTCAGGTGTTGCTAGTAGTAATAGCACAGCAGGACCTTGCTCAGCACAGATCAGCCACCCAAGGTAGAGCTTAGCAAGGCTGATGCAAGTTTTAGAGCTCATGCTGAGCAGCTTGCTGCTGTGTGCCTCCTGACAGGAGACACACTACCTCACGTAAGGTAAAACATGTTTTGTCATCATTCTCAAGTCCTTTCACATATTATTCCTCTTCTCTGAGGCTAATGCAGCTATTTCAGTTGAGCATTTTGCTTCCTCTTCACCTGTTCTGCAGCTATGTTTTTCAAAATCAAATGAAGATAACAAAACCATATTTTCTCATTTTAATGGTAATGGGGTCATTTTAAACCTGTGAAGAAAGCTTGGACCAAAAAAATATAAACACACCTATTACCTGTTTCGCATCATCAGATTGGTATCCTTGATCTGTCATTAGTTTCCACACACAGATATAAATATATACATGGAAATAAATTCAGTAGTTGGAAAAAAAAGCTGATAAAACTTACTTTAAAAAAAATAAGTGATATTAAAGACATTCAATGTGTAGAACATTACCAAAAGTCTTGAACGTGCTGTCACCGCAACACCATTAGTCTACATCCTTAATGTATGTCCCTTAACATACATCTGTACTCAATGTACCTTGTAATTACCTCATTATGGTTAACTACTGCTGACCCCTGTGTGGAACATGTTAACATACAGAGCAACTGTGAAACAGCTAGGGAAAAGCAAGGGGAGATTTTCAGAACAAACTTACAATTCCATTGACATGCTCTGGCCACAGAGTTAGCATCATGGGCTTTGCTTCCATATTTAATTCATTTCCATTCCACAAATATTTCTTTAATCAGCAAAACAAAGGAACAGCTGTTAAATGACAGATGAAGCAAGTCAGAAAAAATAACCATATGTAATACAAGGACCATAGTGATCAGATCTGGTATCTACAACTCAAAATAAAGTCCCTGAAATAATGTCAGAATTGTGTTTACTTACTTATACAAAAATCTTTATAGTACTGTTATAAGAAATAATTACCAAACTGGGCTTTACCACTGAGAAACCACTTGTTGCTTTTCTCCCACCTCCACTTGCCTCAAATCCCAGAGCAGTGCTGTTGTACACAGTCCCACAAGCTTGGGGAAAGAATAATGCATTTCTACCTCCATTTCTATATCCTACAGCCACAGTTCCGACTGCTGACTTTACCCATGGCAGTGACAAAGCAAGCTGAAAACTTAGACACTGTTATGATGGATTCCAATTATTCCAGCTACATCTCCAGGAACGCTTCCATCCCCTACACCAAAACCAAGTTATAGACTCCCTTCTTGTATAAATATGGGTTAATTTTCATGAGCAAAATTCCTCCATCTCAGCAGCCTCCAAAATTAATTATCCACCTTTCCTTCCTCCAAACATAATTTATCCTAGCTGCATTCATTAACTGAGCAGCTATCTTAGCTGCTGTTGTTTCTTTAACTCTTCTTAACTTATGCCTCCTATTGTTTCACCCCCCTCTTGTGAAGTAGTGAGCGGTGAGCAGGAGCGTAGGACAGCTGGAAAGCAAAGTCCTGTGTACCTGGTCCATTCAAGAGATGAAGCTGGAGCACCTCTGGGTGGCAGGTGGGAGAAAGGGAATGATCAGTCATGGAACTGGTTCTAAAAACCCATATTTTCCTTTAAAACCCTTAAAAGGGTCTGAAATCCTCCAACCTCTTCGGAAAACCATTAGAACTGGCAACTCTGCTAGTGGTTCTCAATTGCTTGTCTTTTACTCTCTTGCCTCTTGTAATGTCATGGTTTCCCCTTGCCAGGAAGATTTCCAAGACATACAACACCTGAGTTTCTAATGCTAAGCATCATAAAGAAGCACCAAAGACCACACACCACTCAGAAAAGCTTCAGCGTTAGCAGCTGGTGAGTCAAGGCAATTGTAGCTCTGATTAGCTCAAATGTCCTGCCCCGCTGTACCACTGCCACTGCTCAGGGAAGGAGAGAAACCAAGAAACCAGCAGGGCAAGGGAGATGATTCTCCTCCTCTGCCCCCTTCTTGTGAGACCCACCTGGAGTACTGTGTCCAGCTCTGGGGCCTCCAATGTAATGAGGACATAGACTTTCTGGAGCAAGGAGGGCCATGAAGATGCTCAGAGGCTGGAGTACCTCTCCATGAAGGTATGAAGACACACTGAGACAGTTGGTGTTGTTTAGCCTGGAGAAGACTCCAATGAGACCTTACAGCAGCCTTCTAGTACCTAAAGGGGGCTACAAGAGAGCTGGAGAGGGACTTTTCACATGGCCCTGTAGTGACAGGACAAGGGGTAATGGCTTTAAAGTGAAAGTGGGTAGGTTTAGATTACATATTAGGAGAAAATTCTTTACTGTGAGGGTTGGGAGGCACAGGAACAGGTTGCTCAGAGAAGCTGTGTATGCCCCGTCATTGGAAGTGTTCAAGGCCAGGCTGGATGGTGCTTTGAGCAACCTGGTGTAGTGAAATATGTCTCTGTCCATGGCAGGTGGCTTGGAATTACATGATCTCTGAGGTCCTTTCCAACTCAAACCATTGTATCATTCTAAACAGCAAAACCCCTTCTCCTACAGAGACAGGTCTTCCTTCTGCAAAAACCAGTTCTCAGTCTGGCTTCCTTTCTCTTCACTTCCACAAAATGGTACCAGCCCAGTTTTGATCCCAGTAATGCCCTAGAAAATTGGAGACAAAAGGTCTTTACAGGTATAACACATGGTCAGCTGCTTGAAAAGATGTAGGAACTAAACTCATCTCAAATTTAGGAGCTGGGAGTAGGGGCAGCCACCTTTCTGACCCCTATGCTCCCTCCCCAGCATTTTCTGGGAGCAGGGGACTGGACACTGCTTCCGTGTGAAGGGAATCACTGCAGATTCAGCTGGAGAAAGAGGAAGATATGGACTGGGCTGGACTGGCATCAATGACCAAGAACGTATACATTAAGGAAAAGCTGTGAGTTCTCAACAGTGTCAGACAGCCCATGATTTCTGCGTTGCATTTCTTTTTTACAAGAGCTTTTCCAGAGGAGGTCACCATTACTTTGCTCACTATAAATGAGCAGGGTAGGGCTGTCATTATCATGCGTGCATCCTCCAGAAGGGCAGGAGGTGTTAAAACAGAAAGGTGGGCCCAAAGAAAAGGCTCTAAATGACCATATTTTAAAATTTTCCATCTCATGAGTTTCTTGGAGTCTGACTCTTGATGGGGTTTTTTTTGTTGGGGAGACAGAGGCTTAGCAGCTCTGAGCACAATGTTTGAAATAAATCAGTTTCTCCAAATTCAAACTCAAATTCAGTATCTCCAGCAGCAGGTCCCAAACTAAAAGTCATGACCAGAAGCAGGGTCACAAAAGTTTAAAGTGTGGTTACAAGCTTGACAGAAATGAAATTATTTAAGCAGCATCTGGGGCTGCAAGCCCATCAGAAGTGAAACTCTAATGTTTAGTGTTTTCCATTACTTTTGCATTTTTTCTGAAGCTCCAGCTCCTGGAGCCCAATGATCTACTTACATGTAGAGATAAGGGAGCAAAGAAAAAAAGCATGAAAAAGTGAGATAAAAATGTCCTAATGGCTTTGAAGAAATCACCTGTGCAAAGGTTGTGTTGGGTTTGATTTTTCTTAATTTTTAATGAATTTATTTTTCTGAAGTCATTCAGTACTGACAGTGCTAAGTGGAAAAGTTCCTCCCAGGACAGATACCACCTTAACAATTTGCAAACTGTGCAACTTTGTCACCTCTTACGCATTACTCTGTCCACCTTCAAGACTAAAGCTCAAATGTTCTAGGGTGGCAATACATTTTTATTATGGCAAATCATTCACTGCAAAGACAAAAGCCTTGAGTATAGCTGTCTAAAAGGCAATGTATTATAGTTATTGCAGTACCTTTCTAAATCACAATAAAAATGAAATTAATTAGTCTTTTTTTTTTTGCTGCTGCAATGGCAAAGAAACTCATAGCTGTACTTGAAGAAAGAGGTGATGTTTGAACGAAGTTAGAGAATTACTGATGCTGAGACTTGTGTCATTTTATGCCATTAGTTTCTTCACAAAGCTGAGTCTCTTTGGCCTTTGGTTTCCTCATGTGTCAAATGGAATAATTTATACTTTACCTGACAGCAGCCATGAAATAATTAACATTTGTAAATGGTTTCAAAATCCCATTGGGAGGTTGAATGTCAAAAGAATGCAATATATTTATGGTCTCTGAAAGTATAGATCACAGAATCAAGATTGGAAGAGACCTTCAAGATCATGTAGTCCAACCATCGACCGAGCACTACCATAATCACCCCTAAACCATAACCCTCCACACATGAGTGCCACATCCTGATGCCTCTTGAACACTTCTAGAGACAGTGACTCCACCACCTCCCTGGACAACTTATTCCAATGCCTGACCACTCTTCCAGTGAAATTTTGTTTTCTAGTATCTAACCTGAACCTGTGCAGTCGCAACTTAGGGCCATTTCCTCTCATTCTTTCACTTGAGACATGGCAGAAGAGACCAGTCCTCACCTTGCTACAACCTCTTTTCAGGTAGTTGCAGAGAGCGAGGAGGTCTGCCCTGAGCCTCCTTTTCTCCAGGCTTCCCCCAGCTCCCTTAGCTGCTCCTCATATGACTCGCTCTCTAGACCCTTCACCAGCTGTGTTGCCTCTCTCTGGACACGCTCCTGCACATCAGTGTTCTTCTTGTAGTGAGATGCTCAAAACTGAACACAGCACTCAAGGTGCAGACTCACCAGTGCTGAGTACAGGGGGACAATAACTGCCTTAGTCCTGCTGACCATACTATTCTTGATACAGGCCAATATGCCATGTGTCACCTGAGCACACTACTGGCTCATATCCAGCCAGCTGTTAACCAGCACCCCAAGTTCCTTTCTGCTGAACAGCTCTCAAGCCACTCTTCCCTAAGTCTGTAGCATGGAATGGTTGTGACCCAAATGCAGGACCCGATGCAGAAAAAAATTGTGTTATTTCACTATCAGCTACTTTTTGTTAGAATTTTTGCTAATAAAATACCATCTTTGCATAAAATTACTTGGTTTGAGTAGTAGGCTTTTACAACTCTTCCCATTTTTTAAGGTATTCTCTATGTCTGGTTTTACCGCAAAGTAAATGTGTATGGGTGAATGATGAAATCCTTGAAACTTTTAAATGGAAATTGAGACAGTATGAGCTATCATAGCATCTCCATATATGTAATGTTTTGTGATGTGTGTGTGAGTATTTCCTTAGTGTTCAGAATGACTAGCTATTATGCCCAAAATAGCCTTTGTACTTTACTCATGTGTTTTTTTTCTTGACAGTCACACTGAGTCTTTGCAGTCAAAATTTCCTAGCCAGTCATGCAATCAAGTACAGATCAGCTGTGTTCGCACTGCCAAAGACCGCTTGTACCACAAAGGCTCTTCAGCTTAGCTACTTCTCACAACTTCCTAAGAACTGCTTCATAAAGGAGGTTTTACGTAGATGTTTTGGCTATTACCAAGACCACACTTTCCAGTAATATGACCTGCCTTTCCCTGAAAAGCCAGCCAGGGAGGGGTTACCCGATTGACTTTGGAGGTGAAGGGGGAGAGCTCCAGAAGCTCAGATTTCTTATCACCCACCATTGCTTACCCAGGGGGGTGCACAGACCTCTCTCTCTCCATCCAAAACAAGCAACCTACCAAACACCAAAGTGACTATTTCTGCTCCACCATGATGTTCTGGGCAATAGGGATGCTTTGCCCTTGGTTTTTTTCAGCTCCTGGGGCTTGCTTCCCTCATCTGCAAGTCTGGGAAGGTTGAGAGTGAGGCTTTAGCAGAGATACAGGTTATGAATCCAGCCTCTGGAAAGCTATTGATTTTCTTTGGGGAGCCAGGGAGAAAACTGATGTGAGGCCTGTGAGCACCTGGTGGGTTGGTGGGATCCGGGCAGACAGCACTGTGCCCACCTGCATCGCAGAGGTGCCTCTGGGCAGAGCAAAGGGGGGCCAGAGCCACTGACAAAAATAACTTCGTTTCTCTGTGCCTTACATTTGGTGGTAGTAGATGTAGAATTAGTTGAACAGACAGCAAAAGGCCAGTGCTGTCTGGCTTCAGCGGAGCGTGTTTACACCCCAATCAATACAGCCCCCTAAACAAGAAAAGAGTGGTTTGATAATAATTAGACTTTCCACAAATATGATTTGTTTGTCTTAAAACAAACCACATTCCATTTAAAATCCAAAATGGCTTAGATTTTTTTGTAAAGAAACTTATAATAATAAACTCCCAAATGGGTGTTATTCCTGTTTGTAAGAAAGTGGTTCTAGAAATCACCTTTCAAACAAAGAAAACACTGACTGGTTATACAAAATTAACTGGAAAAAGTTACTGATTGTCCAGGCAGCCATTCAGGGGTGTGGGTCAGGGGGATGTTTAAATATAGAAATAGTCATAACTACCATGACTTCTAAAATTAAAAAGAAAAAAGTGAAAAACAAACAAAAATTTACAGTGTCAGTGAAGTTATTCACTGGAAAGTGAGGATAATCCATGCTCATAAAAAACAGAAAATAACTTCATGCGGTTGACAGTTTTATTATAGGAACATAGGAAAATGGTGACAGAAAATGATATTTTGATGCTGATTGTTTTATTTGTGCCTCTTTCTCCATGTTTTCTTTTCACACATCTGAGCATTTAATACACCCTGTCAAGTAATAAGCAAATGGAATGGTGTGAATTAATTATCTCTTTCATTTAAATGTACATTTTAATTAAGTTTATTGGTAGGCGAATTGACATCTTGAAAAATTCTTTACATTTAAGAGATGTTAAAATAACAAAATCACTGACATTTAAAGAATATCAAGTAGGAATGGCATTTGTTTTCCTTAACTGACTGGGAGACATAAAAAAGCGTATCCCATTGACTTTTAAAAGACCTAAAAAATAAAATAAATTAAAATAATTAAAGAACTCTACTAATTTAAACTATTACTTTTTAAAGTACTGAATCTGTAATTAAAAACAAACCCCAAAGTGTTAGCTATTATTAAAAGTATATTCCACAGGGAGAATCACAGATTTCTATTCCTAAAAAAAGAAAACTTTTAAAGAAGAGTTAATAGAAGGCATGGTTTATTATTTTTGAGAGTGGAAGGAGACTTGGTCACTGATTTTAATGTTATTTTTATTTAGTTTTAAATAGAACCCTCTAAGTATTTTTCACACAGATAAACTGGTAACATGAAAGTATTTGCTGGCTTTATGAAAGATCAAGAAGATTGACTTTTCCTCTGGCATAGCTTCATTGTTAGTAAAAACAAAACAAAACACACACTAAAAAAGCTGTTATTTCACCAGCTTTGGTTTGCTAAGTGCCTGTTGAGTAGAACAGCAGAGAAAGGGAAAAGGTCAAAGTTTATATTGAGCTAGATGCTTTGTGGGGTCTCTGAATTCTGCACCAGGGCTTGAGCTGTCCTTTCCTTGCACGTCCCTTGCCCCTGCTGCCTTGCTTCCTGCNGGAGAGGAGAGGAGAGGAGAGAGCTGGTTTTGACCCAGGATAAGCATCACTCCTTGCCGCAGTGGATATTTGTCACAGGAGAGAATGTGGTGCTGGGGGATGGAGTGGATGAAGGCAGTTTAGAAGGGAAACAAAACTGGAGGGAAATGAGTTCTTGTAAATTAGAAGTTGAGTGTCTTAAGATATAATAAGTAAAATACGCTTTTCCAGACACAGAGAAAAAGCACACCAGTGCAGTGGATAGCAGAGAAGCTACGGAAATATGGATTAAGCCTTTAAAAGGAGAAAGAAAATGAAGAATGAAGAAAAGCTGCAAAGATTCTTTCTTTTCCAAAGGTGAGCAAAAGGCAGTGTCAGACACAGCAAAGCATCTTCCCTCTGTGTGCCTTTTATTCCATTCCCAGAATCTGTGTTTCCTGAGTTTCTCATTTTGAGCCATTGGGGGACAAAGAGGGGGTAGGGGAAGGGGAGGTAGCTGGGTCACTGCTCCAGGCTGCTCATCCTGAGCCTGGTCCCATCTGTGGGGCTGCCCCTCCACGCTGATCCCTGTGGAGGCATCCAGGGTGCCAGCCACACAGTGAAAAGGTAAATTTACCAGCTGCTTCTCAGGAGGGCTCTGCCTGGCCGGCACACATATACCACATGCCTACTGACCTGGTCTCCAAAACCAAAACAGCAGAAGAAAGGGTAGGTATAACAGGTATAAAAGTCTCACAGGCTTGAGATAGAAGAGCACCATATTCTGATCCCCTTCTGTAGAAGTGTTTACTCATTTTGAATTGACTGGTGAGTGGATAACATATAGACATGGCTGGTTCCATTTAGTAACCAGGGCTCTGCCCACCCCACAGTGAGGAAGCCAAAGTCTTTCCCTGGTGGCTCCTGATCCTGAGTAGGCTGGAGGTTGGATGGCAGGAGGTGGTCATAAGTCCTGTCACAGTAAGGAAGGGATTAAATCTAAGTGTCCCAGCCTTAGGTAAATGATCTAACCTCTACTGTGTTAACCATAACATATTGGTGCCCTGGCTTAGTAACCAATCTCCAGGTGAAGAGAAGACTTCCTTGTGTTTCTGGAGTCAGCGTGAGGGCAGAGCAGCCTCTCCAGGGTTACAGGATGCTGTGCTGGCCTCTGGCAGCTCTCCACTGGGCTGACAGGCTGTGTGGATTCTCCAGGGAAGTAACTGCTTCCTTGGAGCAGAAGGAGCAGCAAACATCATCGTTGAGAGATGATTTGAATTGCACTCTGGAGTCAGGGGCTTAAAAACAAAACACTACAGTGTAGAACTCTTGGGTGCCTTTTTTTCCCCCCTCTGGACCCACGTATGCAGTTTTGAAAAGGCTTTTGAAGTTGGCTCAGTCTTGTTTTAACCAGCGTATTTTTAAACAAACCTTTGTACTTTGTATCCACGGTGAAAATGATTAAAATGTGGCTATGCATAGGACTGACCACGATTACTGAAACTGAACAAGACCTAAGGCTGCTAGAAGTTGCCCCCCTACCTAAAACTTTAACTACTTATTTAATCAGTTGCTGTTTATTTTGCTGATAATGATGTCTTGGTATCAGCAGAAAGAGCACAACTCTTGTTTCTATTTTTGTTAAGACAAATACCCACTTCACCTGAGCTACAGGACAGCAAAATAGCTATATTGTAACCTCCTTGATGGCCCAGACAGTGTCTTCTGTGCCCAGCATTCTTTAAGCACAAAAATTAAAGTGGTTTACTTAGTAAATAGGGTGTATTGGAGGCTTTTAGTAATTTATATTTGTGGTAATGTGCTGTTGGAAACTCAGTACCTTAGATGTGGGATGGAGTCAAGCAGAGATGAAGGCACTGGTTTGTCCCTCCTCTTCCTCCCCCTCCTGAGCTTTGCATGTCTTGAACTGCTGCCTAACTAGGCGTGGGACCTCAGGCCTGTTTTCTTGTCCCAGAAATCAATTCCACCACTGTAAACATCTTTAGATCACATTGCAAGGGCTATTGTATGAATATACATTAATTCCATTAGCTTACTTGTCATGTAGCTACTGTGCAGAGATAAGCAGTGGGCTTGTACCTTTAACCTTTAACACTGTCATGTGTTATGATTTGGATTTTTAATGGCTCAAATGTCTCCTCTTTTAGTAAAAGCATTGGTGGCTGTAATGTTTTTAACTTGAGTGTAACCCCAAATAAAATTTTGTTGCAGATTAGCTAGTGCACATGAACAGATATGAAGCAATGGAGGTCTCTCACTTCACCTTAGTCTGGAACACGAGTGTAGCGCATGAAATACCATCCAGTCCCCAGCTTCTGGTACTCATGGCTGCACTGAAGCATATTTGCCACTCAGATTTGCCAGGCCAACATTCCCAAGTCTTTTGTCTTTAAGAGCATCTTTTAATTTTTCACTCTTTTGTAGTCTTCTTGCGTGACATATGGCAAATCATTTTACCTTTTCCTGCTCCATTTTCCCAAACTACCCAGCGACGGTAGCACTCAGCCTCTGAAGACTGTAGGAGACTAAATTCATTAGCAATGTTAAGATGTTCTGAGATGGGTGGGCAGTAAGTCCAAAGCATATTTAAAATTGAAGAAATGTCTGATTCCATCTCCAGCTGTTTGCTGTGGCTTCTCTGGCTCCTAAAAAATTGTTGCCATAGAAACTTTAAAAGCTGCTGGTTATGGCCCTTGCTTTTATCATCGCTGTACTTTTTTCATGTCATGGTTCAGAGTTATACCTTTTCTTTAATCAGATTTCCTCTAGCAAAACACAGTTTTTTCTTCAACTTCTCTACTCATGAAGAAATAGTCCCTTTCATTTGCTTGCATATAAACTTTCTGCAATTTTTTTAGTTTTTATATGACAGTTTAAAGTTGAATAGATGACTTTTATTAAACTGCTTTTTGTATTTTACCACAATTCTGAAGGGATTACAAAAGACATTTCAAGTACAACAAAAACCCAGAAGGATTCAAGTTTCATTCACCTTCCTAAAAAATTATGACGTATGCCATTAATGTTTTTTTCTCCCAGTATTTGCTAGTAAAAAAAAAATGCTCTGAAGAAGATAAAGCAAAAAAATTACGTTTATAGTGCATGAGCTTTCCTTTTATTTTTGCAAATGCACTTTCCAACAGAGCTCAATCTATTTGTAATTACTCAACACTACAGAATCTATCCTTGGGCAGAAGATTAGATAATAAAGTGTCTGTGACAAGCACCAATCCTTAAAAGGGCCGGAGAAATAGCACCTAAGATATCAGTAAGAGCAAAAATTCTACTTGAAAGAATATACTGGTGTTTCTGTTTACTAACTTATCAGCTTTGCTTGAATTAACTATGACTGAAGTATGCTCTACCCTTTTCCTCAATTAACTTTTCATTCATTCACAAATTCGTTGGGCCTCACCCTGGAATGAGACCCTTCATTCTTCAAAGAGCCAGGGTGACCTGCTACAGTTTCCAACTAATCAGAGAAACAAAAAAAGGCTGAGATTAAACCCCAAGGAAGCCAGGCTATCTTGGAATTCACTTGCAAGAATAAATATTGTCACTTACAACAAGCAGATCTGCAGATATTTAACAAACCCCAGGGTGCTCTATACAATGAAGATTTCCACATTTGATTGCCATCTTCTCTGCCAGAGGAGTTTTCTTAGGTTTTTATCTAATCAAAAACTTCACTGGTGTGTTAGACAAAAGAAACTTTCAGCACACTTATAAGGATTTAGACAACCCTCTATGTCCCTGTCCATTGCAGTCAGCTCTGGTATTGTGAATCACAAAAATCACATTAAAATCATAATTCAGACAAAATTGGAGACATAATCTGTGTGTGCAATAGGTCAATTTATGTCTGACCTTTATTTTTTTGTAAGAAAAAAAGAAACCCACTTAGAATTTATTGTGGTCAATGCTACCATTTCTGAACAAGCCTTGTAATAACTTAGCATTAATTATCCTTTCACAGAAAATGTTTTTTCAGATGTCTTTTCACTAGCAAGAGTGGGAATTGTGCACTGACTGAATACTCAGAGTTAAATTGACACCAGTGTTACAGATATCCTGAGAAAATAAAAATATGTCTCTGGAGTCAGAAAGTTGGTAAGACTTAAGAAAAAATTTATCTGACCTGCAGGGATGATGGAATCTCCCTCTGCTGTTGATTGTGGTTTTCATTTTACACAGCAGGACGTCCAGTTCGGTCAGAGCTACCTGGAAGATGACCATCAAAAAGTGTCTGTCAAAGAAAGATCTAAAAGGAGTAAAATTATCAGCAAACATGCATATGGGTGGTGAATGTTTTTCATAACTACTACGTTCATACAAGAAAGGAGATAAAACAAGGGAGCAAGAAACGTGAAATAGAATGTGCTAACCATGCATTACATATGTCAAGAAGAATGAAAACAGGACAAAAGGGGTGGTCAGATCAATGGGTTTCTTGCCAGAATCATCTCAACACACATAAGCACCTCTCCAGTGATTATTTTGACTCTCTTTAACAATAAGGCATTTCTTCCTATTGCCTTTGCTGTATTCTGGAGAAACAATGGAAAATGAGCCATTCAGTAAACTGAAAGACAGAGATGGAGAAAATGGGCAAGCTTCCTTGGACAGAAAAGTCTGTGTGTCCCAGCCTCTTCTGGGATGTTTAGATGCAGATTAAGAGAAAAATCTACAGTGTGAGGAAATGGGATTACTTGCGTAAGTATGCAGTAGCTTTTGTTTTATGTCTGTATCTTTAAAGAACAACAACAAAAATATGTATGTATGTATGTATCTATCTATCTATCTATCTATCTGTTTCTGCTTACCTGCTCATTTACCTACCTACCTTGATGTAGCAGTGAATAAGAAGAGCATTGCTTAATGCTCTGTAGGGTGAAGTGGGGTTTTTGTTTTTGTTTTTTGTAAGACTAACCAAGGTAGCTAGGCAAAAGAGAACAGCAGTGGGATTCAAAAGAGTCTCCTTCAAGTCAGATGGCTGCTGGAAGTGGATTGGGCCCTCCCAGAAGCTGTTGTCTGCAGTGGGTCTCCTAAAGTCTCCTGCAAGTCACTGGTAGAAGTGGAGAGTGCTAAACAGATGGTGGGAAGTGTGAAGCAGGCAGAGATGGTGGATTCTTTGGTCAGCACAATTATATCTGAAAGCGGATGTCTGCCAACCACCTTCACTGCAGAAAATGAAAACTGCAGCAACTCTGTGACTGAGGCAGATGACTTACCTTCCATTTTAGCACAGCTTGGGTAGTGACAATAAAATTTTAAATGGCAGTTGGACACAGGGTTTTGTTTCTTAAAACATAACACAAATGGTCTATGAACCTGTGGTTCCCCCAGAACACCAGCATAGGTCCTGGTCTCATGTATGAGTCTTAACTCTGCTCCCGCTAATCTAATAATCCATAGACTGTAGTGGTAGCAGTAAAAAGCCCCAAGGGAATAAATAAGGACTGCTGTGCTGAACAAGAGTTAGTACAGGCTGTGCACTTTTTGCAATATATGTTGATATTTGGGATGAAAATTAACAGGATAGTTGTCTCCATGCAAGCAGCAAGCAGTCTCAGACTGCACATTTTCACAACTAACTTGCAAATTGGTTTCAAGAGTGCAGTAGCAGAGACATATTAAAACCACTGTTGTTCCAGCCCTTTATCCTTTCTTGTTTAAAATTTTATGAAAGACTTAAAATTGCCTTCCTTTGATTTCAGTTAACCTAGTTGCTCCATATTTCTCCATACAGATTGTGGAAAGCAGGACTTTATGAGAAATTCAAACTGTGCATGAAGAGTCTGTTAACAAATACATAGTGCCAAATTATTAGGTACACAGGACCACTGCAGTAAAAACAAAGGGAATGTATGGCTGGGAAGAGGAATAGATTTTGCAAGGAATGTGTATTCCCAAAGGAAGTGGTAACTTCCATAAACTCTTGAAAACCCGTTTTCCATACCTGCCACTCTCACCACCTTCTTCATATAAACTGGTAAGGCGTGTAGTTTTCTGGCCCACTATGCCGTGCTATTATGGCTGAACAAGTTGGGTGAAGAACAGTCATGTGAAATTTTCACAGCGCAGCACACACCAATACAAAGCCTTGCCTTGGTTTCAAATTTCTTTACCAATCCAAAACCCAGACAAGCTTTATTGAAAGGCTTGTTAAGGTTCACAAACCACAGGATGAGTTTGTGGGTGTGCCAAAGAAAAGGTCTGAAAGAGCAAGCAGAAACTGGGAGCAGATCTACTTTGGGCTTTGCCATGGGCTGTCTGTGGGTCTTGGTCAGCTTATCCTCCTCCTCCTCTGTGTCTCAAATTGCACTGCATGAGTAATGCTGCTGAACTCCCTGTGTCTCCAGAGCATCAGGAGGATGAATGACTGGGAAGCCCTTTAGATTAGTGGAGTGTTAAACTAGGACTAGAGCTGGCTATAGAAACTTCCCAGTAGAGCCGTAACAGCAAAGCTCCAACAGAGACCCAGCTGGAGAACCCTTTTTCTGGTTTGCAGAAGTCATGAGGAAAATACATAACATTTTCCTGAAGATAATTTCTTTGACTTCTAGTTCACACCTTTTCATGGATTTTGCCTGGATACCTGTGGCTGCTAGTCCACTTCCTCTGAGGCAAAGGAAATAATTGTGTAATTGTAAAATGCATTTTATCGATTCAATTCTCCTCCTCATTCCACCAGAGTGGAGGGGGGAAGAGAGGGAGGGTGAGTGAGCAGCTATGCAGCATTTTGTCTCCAGTTGGGCTTAAAACCACAACAACTGAGCAGGACATGGGAAGGACAGAGCCTTGGGTTCACTAGTAAGAAGCAGGCAGAGCAGGCAGCTTTGCTCCCGTGTTCACAGGCAGATGTGCATGTACGTGCATGGGGGAAGGTTCCTATCTGTTGTGCTACAGCTCCTTACAAATTACCATGAAGTCACTAACAGGAATTAGTCTGTTAGGAAAGTTGTGAACCTGGGTTCAGTTTTATTAGGGTCATTTAGCATTTTAGCAATTACTTTACCAAGGAAGGATGTAAGAAAAGATGCTGACAAAGAAACAAAGAAAAACAAAAGGGCAAACATGAAAAACACAGTTAACACTTATTAAAAAAGAAGTCCAAAGACTGATGTTTTCATTCAGGTAAAACTATGCTGCTCTGGATCACTTATCTATGATTTCATGAAAAACAGGATGGCATGAAAAGCAAGTCCACTGACTTCAGAGAACACTTTGTTGTAAAGCTGAGTAAACACACTAATCTGTTTGCTAATCTATGTGGCTGTTTGGAGAAATGCAACTATTTAAAAATGTGAGATAGTGCTAAAAGTATTCAGGTGTGCTACAAGTAATTATATATAATAAGGTATCTCCCTATGACTCCGTATTTAATCAAGCACCTTGCTTGCACAAGCACTTTGCTGTTTAAATTCCATGATTGCCTTTTAGTGGAGCTATGTGGTTTTTGACCATGTTATTAGAAGTTTTTAACATATCTTGTTGTTTTGTCTATAAGCTTCATTTTTATACTGCAAGTCTGCAAAGCCCTACCCACAAATTCCTGGTATCGGCCAGAGGGAAGAGAGCTTTTTCATGTCTGTAAAAGAATTTTATTGGGTCTTAAGAAAACTTGCTGCAACCACATTCATTGTGGGGTGATGAAATCAGAGGCTTTGTGACAATCCCAGTGAAGTGTCAAGATATTGATTACACTGAACAATTTTGGCCAAATTTTATTTTGCAGCAGCCACACCAAATGCTGTCCAATACATTCAAAAAGGGATTTTCTACTGTGTAAGTCTAGACATACAGTCTAGAGAGGGTAGAGAAATAATGGATACAATATCTGCAGCCAAGCAGTAGAAAACAGGGAGGTCTCTGTTATCTTTACTTCATATTGGATGAAGTGAGTCTGCTGCAGATTAAGGTTGTTGAATTACAATAGATATTGTCCTGATATAGAGCTCCGTATCATTAAAAAAAAAATTATAAAAAAAAAAGGAGCCAAAATCAAGACTATCAGCTTCCCATAGGGCCACAAAAATGATCAGAAGGATGGAACAGCTCTCCTATGAACACAGGCTGAGAGAGCTGGGATTGCTCAGACTGAGGACGAGAAGGCTCCAGGGAGACCTTAGAGCAGCTTTCCAGTATCTAAAGGGGGCTTATAAGACAGATGGGGACAAATTTTTAAGTAGGGCCTGTTGCAACAGGACAAGGGTGGTTGTTCTAAACTGAAAGAGAGTAGATATAAGACATTTTTTACTGTGTGGGTGGTGAAAAACTGGCACAGTTTGCCCAGAGAGGTAGTGGATGCCCCATTCCTGGAAATATTCAATGTCAGGCTGGATGAGGCTCTGAGCAACCTGCTCTAGGTGAAACTGTCCCTGCTCATTCCAGAGGGCTGGACTAGATGTCTTTAAAGGTCCTTTCCAACCCAAACTATTGTACATTTCAGTATTTTTCCAGATGAGGGGTACCTCCAGCTTTTTGATACATTCATATGATTCTCAGCATTTCTGAGGGGAAGAATTCATTCCAAAATGTGTGAGCAGAAGCCAGAAGGTGTACATGAAAGGACTCATTTTCGTGGAAACTAGACATGGCCCAGGCCAATGAATTTCTTCTGCCTAAGATAAGAAAGATCAGAGGCCATGTGACAGTCATAGAAAAATGTAAAGCCCTCACTGAATTTGTCCTCATTAGAAGCTTCAGGTACCATTTCAGTGTTACTGGCTCACATACACATGCACGAGTGCACCTGCGCACACACACTTTCAAACACATCCCTGTTTATCCTGCAGAAAAAAAACCCCATAAGACACTGTTACCTGTAATTTTCAAGCCTGAATACCTGGACACAAACAATGATGAGGGTTATAATGTATATGCAGGATAGCTTCCAAAAGGGAAGGTTTGCTATGAACAGATCCAGCAGCCACCTTATAGCTCCACCCCAAAACTTTACCGTTTCTTTGTTTTTATCACCACTAAATACCTTGTAAAGCTAATGAATCTAATTGTATTATTACTTCCAATATCTGTATGATACCACTTAGGAAAAAGTTGCTGTTTATGTCTGCTGTTTTTACATTTCAGGATAGGTGATACATGCTGATTAAATATGATGACACATGCAAAACTTGTCAAATTAGGTGAGGTACATCAAGTATATTGTTTTTCAGAATATTTCTTTTTAATACATTACATCATACTTCTTTACCACTTTCCGAAAATACAAGTGCATTTTCCAAATTAATACATTTTGTCTCAACATAAATCTGTTTGGAAGATGAGTCTTGCAGATTTATCCCCTGTGTATCAATAAGGGAACCGAGACACGGGCCTAGGTCTTTGCTGTTGTAATTCTTCACTTGCAACCTAACAAAGTTCTAAGGTTCCCATGAAAAAGACATACATGGAAGAATTTTATTAAGTAAGTTACATATTAATATTATGCCCTTTACTTATAAACTTCATACTGATTAATTCACTCACTGACTGAGTGTGATTTCTTAAGAGCTGTAGAAATTCTCTGGGACTGTGACATAGCTGTGACACTTTGAAGCCATAAAACCCAATCCTCTGCCTTGTGTCATGGGCACTTCGGGTGTGATAACCACATGTTAAACACACACCTAACCTCCCAACAGTGCACGACACCAGGCCACTAACATGTACACGTCTCCCAACGGAGCTCCAAGAAAGAGAAGAGCAGGGAGGCAGGATTACAGTACTGCCCCTGCTAATGATTGCTTTCCAAATAGATTTGTGATCATTGACTGGGCAAAGCTGGAAAACTTCTAGTGTAGTTGTTTAGGCTACTTGGCGGGCTGATATATAGGGACTTCTTTGTAGAGAGCTGCGAGTGTCTTCATACTGATGTGGAATAGGACTCAATAAAAATACTTTTCTTGGGGAGGGGAGAGCTGGTGCTTTATTTTAGCTGGGAGAAACATTAAAGTCTTTCAATCTGACCGATTGGTAACTGGAACTCGCCGTCGGGGGTGGGGATGGAGTGCGAGGAGCTCGGCTCGACCCCCGAAGGGCCGGGGCGCGAGCGGGAGGTCAGCGAGCGCTTCCTCAGGCTCTTGATTATGTCTCGGGAGCCTCCCGAGGACCCCACACCGCATCCCCCGGGGCTGGATGCCGAGTTCCTGGAGCGGCAGCCGGGGTCACCTGGGGATCAAAGTGCGGGCGCGGCGCTGGCGGCCCGGCGGGGGCTGCGGGGGCTGCGGGTGGCTCGTACCGGCGGGGGCCGGCGGGGCCGCGGCGCTG
>VWZW01002078.1:2390029-2544052 GCA_013397115.1 Edolisoma coerulescens | reverse complement strand
TGTCCCGCCAGGGCCGGCCGCTCCCCCGCGCCGCCGCCCGGCCCGAGGCCCCCTGGCGGCCAATGCTGCCCGACCCACACGGGCCGCGGCCGCCGCGCCGGCCGGGAACGTCCTGGAAAAACTGCGTTTCAAATT
This sequence comes from Edolisoma coerulescens, assembly GCA_013397115.1. NCBI lineage: Eukaryota > Metazoa > Chordata > Aves > Passeriformes > Campephagidae > Edolisoma > Edolisoma coerulescens. The sequence continues at coordinate 2,543,917 of VWZW01002078.1, read as the reverse complement.
CACCCGCCACCACAGGCTGGAACCTGCAGGTCCTGCCCACTTCGTTCCAGGTTTTGTTTAAGACAGACTGCAGTGAGGCGGGAGCGGCTTGGTAGGAAGTGTCTGCTCCGGAGAGCGGGAGTATATGGATGCACGTGCCCACGTTACATTCCGGGTGTGTTTGTGCAGGCACAGACAGGGCATGGTGGTGACACAGAATCTCGGAGTCACGGGGTGCTTTGGGTTGGTAGGGGCCTTGAAGATCATCTAGTTCCAATCCCACTGCCATGGGCAGGGACACCTTCCACTACACCAGGTTGCTCAAAGCTCCACCCAGCCTGGCCTTGAGCACTTCCAGAGATGGGCCATCCACAGCTACTCTGGGCAACATAAGGATTGTCTCTGTATAAAAAGAAACAGAATGAATGCACACAAACACACAAAAAAGGTTGTATGGAGAGAACCAGCTCTGCTGAACTACTTGTCTTGTAACCAGTATTAAAAAGCAGCCATAACCATCTCTTTGCTGTAATAAACACAACAGATTTAAACCAATACACAAACTGAGAAGCCTAGAAAATACAAAATAAAATTTGGGGGGAAAAGCACTTGTGACAGTTGTCAACAGCATCACAAATTCCCCATGCACACTGGAGGTTTTGCTAAGTCTTGAATGTAATAAGGTTGCCCCACTTCCTAATTTGTTTGTTATCCTTGTCAGGACAATGCTGTCTTAATGCTGTTCTCCAAAGACATCAATCGTGATAACTCTTTTTATTTTTAATTTTTTTTTTTACTTGCAGACACCAAAAATGATTTCTGGAGAAGCCAATGTGATTTACAAGCATGCAAATATAGTAGCAGCAAACTTATATATATATATGTATATATAAAAACATTATATATATTAAAAAATGTTCCAGCAGAAAGAATGCTTCCCTTTCCATCAAATCTTTGCCAGAGGAGATGAGTTCACTGCATCAAGAGATTTGTAGAACTTGTAAAATTCTGGATTAATCTTATCTGCAGAATACACACAGTTACCCCCTTCTTTCTTTGTACTCACAACTGTTTTCTCAGCTTCTTTGCCTCACAGCTGCAGCGCTAGTAATTTATCGTCCCAGTTGCATCCCTCATACTACTTGATCTGAGTCTTCAAAGCCAAAGGAGTGAGCTGTTGGACAGGGTGTGATACAGGCAGCATGCGAACAAGGGGGAAGAGAGTGAGCTTCAGCTTCTCTTTGGTCATGAGTTCATGAGCCTAGTAAAGCTCATGGGCAGGGTAACCAGAGAAAGTGGAGACTATAAAAAATAACCTTTGAGATGAGGCCAGATCATCTTTGATGTAAGGCAAATTTGTATGGCTCTGTTTCTCTAAGCTTGCACTAAAACAGATCTAGCTGGCAGCAGGAGACTGAGTGGAGGAGTTGCCTGAGTGGTGTTGGGGAGCAGAGTGATGTTTCTTGCTGCCATCTCAGTGCAAGTGTCACGATAAGGGTGAATCTGAAAGCAGTTTGGTATCTCCATGATCCAGGTGTGGTAGCAGCCCCTTCAAAATACCAAGCGTTGGCACAAATGGCAGCAGCCTCTAAGCTGCTCCAGTGTGTGCCAGAAGACTCTTCAGTGCGTGGGTCAGCAGCGGGGGTGACAGAAAGGTGTGCTTGGGTTGTACTCTGGGTTTCAGCATGAGAGCAAAGATCAGGGCCAAATCGTGTTATTAGACAAGTATACAAACTGGATTCACTCACGTGTGGAAGTAGCAAGCAGCCAAATACATTCGGTATCAAACATTTGGAATGGGATTGTTTCCTCTGAGTCTTCATGAGCCAGGCTACTAGTGATAAAAGGAAATTCACTCTATGTGAGCTAAAAGTTAGTTCAGTGCCAAATTCCACCTCCTGCACCTCATTATCTCTTCCCTTCTGCACTCCTGCCTGGCTTCATGTGAAGGGCATTCAGTGCTGAGCCAAACTTCCTTGTTTATATTTTTTTCTTTGCTGTTCACCTTAATGTTTTCCTTTCCTTTCTCTTTGCATCTCTCCGAAGGCTGAAGAATGCCATATATGCACAAGCACTCAATCTCCCAGCCACTGGTGAGAAGGACTCAACACCTTTTTACCTTGCTCCTGAGCCAGGCAAGACTCCAGGATAGGGGACCGAGTGGCTGTGGGCATAAACATGGTGTCCAGTGCCCTCTTAGACCCACCATGGTACCCATACATCAGCACAGGGCTGGCAACTATGACAGAAGTCTTAAATCAGGCCCGTCTCTTTCCAGAATCACAGCTTGAGACTAGAGGAGACATCTTCCGTACCTAAACATGCACCAGATGCCATAGGTAGGCAAGCTCCCAGTTTGTCTGTTTACCCCTTTGCTGGTATAAACTGGAGTAACTCATTGCCTTCACAGAAGACTTGTGCCTTGATAAGTTTTGTTCTTTTTCAAAAATTGTATCCTGAAGTTAAAAAAGACCCAAGCTCTGTGCCAAATCGAGTCCGTCATACATTTTCGATTGAAGCTGACCAACTATGTAAAGGTTTCATTACAATCACAGCTTCCAATCAGAAAATGGCCATTCTTGAGAGCATTTTCACATTTTTGAGCAGAAATTTAGAAATATCTCCAATATAAAAAAATGGGACTATGTCAAACCCAGTACTTCTCTTTGAATGGAAATTTTAAACCACAATGTTTTACTATGCTTTGAAGAGATCTCTTTTATCTTTTGCTATTTCCAGATAAAAACATTGATTGGAATTCCCCCTGTATGTAAAAATATCCCATATTTTTATATTTTGTTTGCTTCCTAAGAGGCAAAAAAAAAAAAAAAAGATGTAGAAGTGTGCCCACTCAAACCCAGTGGCCTACTAGGGGCCTCCTCACATCATTTGTGATGCATGGACAAGCTGCCACAGGACCAAGAGCTGCTACTTTGCTATTATGGAGGTCCTGTAGCTGCTGATTTGTAGGCAAAATACATGGGTTTGATAATCTACAAATCTTTTAAACTTGTTGTCTTAATACAAGAGAAACAAACTACACTGCTCTTCTCAAGGACCGAAGGAAATTATTTGTTTATATGCTTTTACCTACCGAATAGGATGTGTTGGTAAAGACTACATATGTTTGCCATGATTATGATTTCCTTAATAAACTATTTCTTCCAGAGGACCCAAATAGCTTTATAAACCTTGTCCCTGTATTAATGTGGGCAAACTGAAATGCCGAACAGCTGAGACATGAGGTTTTCTAAATGACATAAAGGAGTCAGGCACCCAGCTCTGCTTGGCTTTCCCTGGGAGCAGTGCATCTCAGCCCCCTTGTAAATTCCAGCCTAAGCGATTTGCCCCAGGGTCATGAAGTGAGTCAGTATGTGAAGTGGGAACAGAGCCAGGCTATCCTGACTCTCTGTTTCCTATCCTAACCACTGGACTACTCACAGGATATTTGGTCATGCAAATCTCATTGCACAATATCTTGTCAGCAATGTTTTGCCATGAAAAGACTGTCACCCCTAACAGCACATGGAAACAGATAGAAATAGTAAACCCAAGCCGTTCTATATATTCAGTGTTATAGATGACACGTCCCACGGTCAGATCTTATTACAATCAAATATTTGTGGTGAAAGGACTGAGATGAAATGATGCAGTCCTGATAAAATGGCCATTAAAGACCAGATGTATGCACCTGGAAAATGAGACACACTGCATTAAGTATCAGGCCACAAGTGCTCCATTTCCTATTTGGGGTCAGTTCTAAAGTCAAATGAGATCACTTCTCATGCTGAGAAGACTCTTTTTAGTCTTAAAAATTCATGTAAAAAATTAAATAATGCAGGTCAGGTATTCATATGGGTTCACTTAACCCAAAGAAAAATATGTTACATGTTATATATATATACTTATATATATAAACTCAGTTAGCTAGTGACAGAAATATCAATTTATTAGTGCAGCTATAAGGAGAATTTTTGACTATAGATTAAACTATCTTTAGTATACTGAAATTAGTGAGTTATAGTCAGTTATCTGTTTGGTTGTGTGTGTATGTATATATATATATAGTATTCTTTTAGCACTTGCCCACTCAAGTATTGCACTGACATGAGGAACTGCTAAGGGGATCCTCAAACTGCAGGTTCATCTTAATAAATTATTTTAAATTTAAAGTAAGTGTTAAAACTTTAAAATAAAATGTGTCATTTTCTTTCAATGGGAAAGAAAATGAGAATCCAGAGAACTAGTTAATAATACAATGCAATTCCCTTCTTGATCCAGCAGTAAATAAATACAACAGTAAATAAATACAAATGTTAGAAAACATTTGCCTTGGTACTCTATGCAAAGATTGAACTTGCTGTGAGCTTTACAGTGGACGTCCATTAACTGAGTATACAATCTATCACCTTTCCATTACAGTGTCTTTAGCTGGAGCACAAGACCAAGAAAAACACCATTTTGTTTTAAAAATAGCCACACTCTCCCTGAGAAGCAGATTACACTGAGCTACAGCAGACTCTGTGGATAGGGAAAATGTTTCTCATTTCCGTGTGCCCATAGCCTGTTAGCATTATTTACACCCTGGGACTTCCCAGATACCCAGAGGAGTGGAGATCATTCTGCTAAATACTGTGGAAAGATGTCATGAGAAAACAGTACCTGCCTGCAGATATAAGCTTTGTGCTTACGCTGTGCTCCTCTGCACTGCTTAGACAATGCAAATCTCTTTCAGTTGCCATTTCCCTATGCATTACAATGCCATAGTTTGCCATAGTTTTCATAGGTGAAAAATTAAAACGTGTCTTTTAATCATCCTGTGCCACCAAAGATGGGAAGGTGGAGCAGCCAGCCAGGCTTGTTTTTGCGTCCAAGTGGTTAGAAGACACTATTAGATCATACTGTTTGCATGCATTTTTGCTTGCCAGAGTATTTATTTAACACCTGCATTACCAGAGGAGCCATGTTTTTATTCAGCAAATTCTGTTCACGATGGAAAATAATGCCCTGCAGTGTAGCTGAAGTGCCATGAATAGAGAAGGTCTAGGAACCATTAAACATGCTGGAAACATGAGCAGAGAGCTCCAACGAAAGAGTTTTAAGGCAAGCATTGACATCTCAGTGTTGATTCCTTTGTTACTAAGATTAAAACTCAAGAAATGAGCGTATTTGGAAACTAAAGTGAATGAAAAATGAACTTCCTTCTCATTCCCATTGCACTTCGGTTTGAATTCTCAAAACCATTTTAAAACCTCTCTAGCAAGTCAATAACCTAGCTCCTGCTAAGGCAGGCTGCCAGGGATGGAGGCCAAACGGGCAATGCAATCACATCTTAGACATCTGTGGTCACTGGTTAGCACAGACTAGGGAGTCTGCTGAGGGTTCTGCAGTGGCAAGAACTGATCATCAACCATCTCCAGAGCTGAGGCTGTGAAGGATCTCATCACTTGTCCTACCACAAGCACCTTGAACATGGTTACCTGCATTATGTTTGCACCTCCCTGTCTCCTGGCTTTGATAAATGTGAAGGTCAGAAGTCCACACAGAACCTGCCAACTGCTACCCAGAGTAAATGCTGTCCCAGACCCATGACAGGGGAGCCTCATTTGGGAGACATCAGTTCCCCTTAAATGGGAGCTGAAAAAACCCATGAACAAGCCCAAAACTTGGCAAGCAGAGTGAGACCGAGCACTTGAATGTTTGTGTCCATTCTGTCCAGGCTGGGTTATTGCAGTTACTGTCTGTATTTGGATCTGGAAGCAAATTAACCTGCTCTCCTCAGTGGAGCAGGTTAGCATGAGCCCTCTTTTTTCTGCTCTCTACCCCTTCACTGATTTGTTATGCACTTTGTTCTCTGCTTCCAGCTCTTACTTCTGATTTTCAGAAAACTCTAAGGTTGACTTAGGACCCCTTTGAGTCATCTCACTACCACATTGCCACACTGACTCACTCAGTTCAGCTGTGTTCCATGAAGATAATACAGCTTACAAAACTTCAGATGAATCAAGTAAACAGAAAATACTTTATGAAAATCAAATGAGATTTTAAAGATAGATTTAATGGTATATGAGTAGTGCTTGGGCATGTGACATCTTCCTCTTTACAAAGTGCTTTTTTCTTAGAAATAGCATGATTACAATACAGGTCATTAAAATGTTTCTCACTGCCCAGACTAGACAGAAAATCTCTTCCTAGTAGTTCCCATGACATATATACATCTCGTTTACCTCAGTAGCATTTCAGCATCCCATAAAGAAATTCTATAAAACCCATAAGAAATCCTTTGCCTACAGTAGGAAATTGAACAATTTGATTTAAACTCAGACAGTGGTGGCTCTGGGTTTGCTGACGGTGTGGACGAACTCAAACACATTAAACATGATATACATGGCTAAAACACAGTTGAAGGAAGTAGGTCAAGAAGAAGTTGGCTTGCTTTCTTCTGACAGGTTGGGGCAAGTCTCACCGGTGTATGCGCATTTGGCTTGTAATCCCGCCTTTAGTTTGGATTCTTCATTGAGAATAACCTGTTTTGTCTTAATTTTACCCCCTCCCTCCAACAGCGAGGGTTTTGTGTAACAGCTACACAGAACAGCTGCTTGGACTATGCATAGGCCAGCTTACATTAGCCTGGTTTTTCTTGAGAAAGTCATGGTTTAAACAAATGGTTATGTCTATTTTAATCATTTTTTGTCCTCTTTTGAAGTGTTTTTTTAAACATTAGCTTTTTTTACTCCAAAATCAAGTTTAGCTTTACAAATTAGTCTGCTCTGTCATGTCCCCTTTAAACACAGCTGTTACGACAATGTAAACAGGGTTTTAAAAATTTAGATGAATAGTTACAAGAAAGAGGTCTTCAAGTGTTTTTAACACATGGTCAGTTTTTGCTTACTTGATTTTCCTTGGTTTAAAAATAGAATTCAAAATACATGCTGTAGTTCACAGATGTCAGCCCCCAAAAATAACACTTACGTAGAGTGTTACATTTGCAGTGATGAACAGAGAGACACCAACTAATCCTCCAAATGCGTCTGTGAAAGGGTGAGCATTATTTTATAGGAGCCGAAATGGAGTTTTGTTGGTTAGAGTAGGAAATCTTTGCAATGATTTCCTACCCTTGCAAACAGATCCAGTCCTGTCAGTGATACGAGCTGTTAGAGTCCCACTAGTGCTGCAATAACTGTATGTAATATATATACATTACTATCTGTAATGTCTTTATATAGCAGCAGCCGGTTGGAGCACATGGCAGGGACCAGGGCTTACTCAGTGGAACTAAACACTTGGTGTCTGTGAAAATACCATGGAAAATCAAAATTAGTGGTGAAAATACCATTAATGTCATTATATTGGTAGACCCCATGTTACCAAAAGATACTGGTCAAAATAACCAACATTTTAGAAACTAAATGACAGGGCCAAGGTCATCACCAAGGGACGCAGTGGCTGGAGTTCAGAATGGGATTTAAAAGATTCTCTGCTGAGACTCTGGGCACTTACCCTTTCTTGGCAGCATCACCTCTCTTTAACAGAGCTATCTTCGTGCCCTTTCTGAAAATGTTGCCATTACGATCAGCAGCTGGCCTCACCAGGACATTACCACCCTGTTAAAAGAATGTCAGTCATGTAACGATAGGGTGCACATGATTTTAATGTTAATACGTCTGTGAATGAGAGAAAGGGCATGGGGATCATAAATCTGAAAATGAATGTTTTCCTTTTAATGAATCAAGAATGACTTCAAACTTAGGAAGTACTAAAATAAAGTGAAATTATGAATGAGCTCTCCCTTCATGGTTATCTCTAACAGCTAAATGTGAAGTGTATGGTGTTTGTGTTGCATTTATATCAGGCAACTGGGAATGCATATAGAGCCATTAAAAGTCGAGCATAAAATATCATACAGTTTGTTTTTTCTATGAGACTCCATGCTGGTTCCCCCAGATGAAGTTACACCTGTGCTTTCATCCTCAAAGCTCGTTTTCAGATACTTAGAACTATATTAAAACATCACCTTTTTGGAATGCATGTTTCCAATGCTGGACTGAGCTACTTCAAGCAAAATTGGATAGGCTTTTTGAGAAAATTTAGAGTGAAATAGTATGTTTCAGACACTATAAAAACTACTTGATTTTTTAAAATTGAGAACAGTTGCCTCTTAGGAAACGGAACTTCTAACTTGCCCTGAGTCGTAGGACTCAGATGTAATCCTCTGTGGGAGTCAGGTACCACGATCTCTTTTGAGGCTGTGGTTCTCAGGCTGTGGTTTAAGTCCTCTGAGAAGATCAATTTTGAGCTGGCAGAGTTCAGTCCAATGACTTTGAGGGTGCACAGTATATGTTGTCACATAGTGGACTATTGATGTAGGAAGAAGGGTTTTTTTTTTGATTTAGGCATTGAAACTGAGAAAGACTCAGAGGATTAAGACTCATTTCACTTTAGCCATCAAAAAACCTAGGTACCCAAGTGTGACAGCACAGACTCTTTCCCGTGGGAATTTTTCTCTTCTTCTCCCTGTGTTCTATAAACAAAGATAAGGTTTGGATGTTATTGAAACTGTCTCTGGAATGATGGACAGTTCAACCTGGCCTATCGGCCTAGGGGGAGGTTTTGAATTGACCCAATCTGGAGGAACTTTCAAAAGTCTATATAAGTTTTAGAATTAAACAATAAAATCAGAATTCCGCCTCACCCGATTCAGCCTGGTTCTTGCACGCGGCTAGCGGTACCACAGCGACACCCAAGTTCAGAGCATCTATGATCAATGGCAAGAGACAGGGCACCACAAAAGGAAGGCCCATCAGAAAGCAGTATTACTAAGGTAGAGGAGATGAATCACTCCTTAGAGGTACCCTTGATGAAACAGAGAGCTGAAGAGGCTGGCTTTTAGTCAGCTAAAACTGCTGAGATAAAAGCTGCTTTAATACCAAAAGCTTATTAGCAAAATAAAAATAAACCTAATTTCTTCACACACCCTTCAGTCCCTGCCACACATCCTTTGTTATGAACATCTGCAGTATGTAATATTGAAGGAGGGAAAATGAAGTCACTCTTTTACACAATAGTGTATAAATAATACCAGTTTTCTGATATTCTATGTCAGCATGTGAACTGAAGGGAAATCTCTATCCAGTAGTTGCTCTGCTGTTAGTTTATTTTTAGTCAAATGCCAGAGTAAGCAGAAGAAAATGGACTCTCATTTTTAATTAGTGGATGCCTTTAAAATAACGCTGTACTTCCCCTCCTCCCCTCCTTCTGTATGATATGCAAAGAAAATGGCTTGGTGAAAGGTGGTATCAAAGGAGAGAGTGCCAAAACTGCCTGGTTGGTACTTGTTTCCAGACATTTTTTAGAGGAGCCTTGCCATACTGAATGTGAAAATTGTGTGGACTGGAGCACTGAAAACTGCTATCTAGCAAATAAAGGAATTCCTTGCTTGATTAATCTTCTAACGTACACTTAAGAAAATCCGTATCACCCGCTCCCAGAAAAATAAAAGAAAAGGGAAAAAAAGCCAGGAGGGGAAAAAAGGGAAGAAGGAAAGGAAGGGAAAAGAACAAAGAAAAGAAAATAAACAGCTGGATATTGAGCCACCTGCCTATCAAGAAATAACAAAAGCAAGCTGCCCATCCATCCATATCTTTACTCTACCACAACAAAGCTTTTTATTGCAAGGCCATGTGTTTCCAACCCTTACCCTTAAAAGACATTTTCTTTCCATATGATTTTCGTCATTCATGGTTGGGGATGAACAAGATTGAGATTTTTATGGTGTTTTCCCTTTTTTTTTTAGGGAACTGAGTACAAGATGGACAGAGAAAAGAACTTTGTGAAGAAAAGATGAGGAGTAAAAAGACAGTTAGTTCCTTAATATCCTGGTTTCAAGGCTAAAGTTTGTTAGCTCTTTCAGAGAAGAGTTCTATTTAAAGAAGAGGGACTAAGGATGCTTGACATGTTTGCTGGTGAGGCCGCAGAGCCAACCCTGAAGTGACCTTTGCTGCTTTGGACTAATGGACACACATCATACAGATGTTTCCCTAATTCCCAACCCTACTGTGGCCATGATCTGACAAGGGGTCAATCTTTCTATTTGTAATAGAAACATCTTCAGCACTGTCATGAAAGCAGCCTCTCCATGCACTGGGCTAAACAGGCTCTTTGGTAAAGAGTGAGGCAAGAAATTTCATGTGTTAAGTTATACACCAGAGGGAGTTCCATGAATGCAGTACAAACATCCTGATATAACCAAAGAGAAATCCAATTAAAAATGACAGGACTTCAGAGCTGCGATCCATAGTTCACACTGTAGCTCCTCCTGTTTGCAAAACTTTCATCCATCCAGTTTCATTTGTCCTCCACTTTCCGTAAGCAGCCAAACTTAGAGGCTGTTGAAAGCAAAATTACACCTTACGTATTTTTTTCCCAGGATAGATCCTCGTCTATTTCTCATTGAGAAAACCACGTTAACCTGATTTCCTGTAGGTAATATTAGATGGTAGGATCCATTTTGGATTGCGTGAAACAAACACAGTTCTCACATTTGGAACTGTTTTAAGACAATATCAAAGAATTTGCCATTTGGCCCTATATGATATGTATGATGATGGACAGCCCTCCTCTCCCTGTCCACTCCTAAACTACATGAACATGCAGTTTTAACATCAGTCTGCTTGCTGAAAGAATTCTATGATTAATAACTCATCCTCTGTTTTCATTCATTATAATTCCCTGCCCCTCTGGAAATGTTACAAATCCCTTTACAGAAGAGCAGCCAGTCTCTGACTCTTCACGTGTACTTGAGTTGGCAATGTTGAGCTTCTCCCTACAAAAATGGCATCCAGAAACCTGCCATATACTTTCCTAATGACTTCAGGAGTTTACTTAATTGTAGGATTTGAACTACAGAGGAGACACAATGTAGCAAACGCAATTCCTGATGTTCTGGCAGGTCTTCTTTCCTACTTTCTTACTGTTTTATGTTGTGATGTCTTCTGCATTTCATCAGATTATTTTTAGACCGGGTCCCACCTTGCAGCTGAATTTTTTCCTTCGAGTAACGTAATGCAAAAAAAAAGTATTACCTTCATTGAAGGCAACTCTGTAAATTAGAGGAAAGGCTTGTACTGTGTGAACATTTGATAACTCTGACTGTAGGCTGAGTTGCTACTGCTCTTTGTCTGAGAAACTCAGAATCCATTAGGCTGATAGCCACTGTTCTTCTGAGGAAACTACAGCCCTTGTGGCCCTTCCTGTTTCCTTTCAACATTCTTAATGTGATAGTGGAAGAGGATATCCTAAGGTCAGACATTAAAATGTGAAGTTGTGAGGTGATGATTAAATGAGAACACAGTGAAACTTCACTCTTCATTATTTTAATATAGTCCAGCCTGTGCTGATATAATCATTTCCAGCAGATATTTAAGGTAGTTATAGAAACGATTAAAAGAAAGGCCTTTCATTTATTATCTTAATTATATTTTCTGTGTTGCCTTTTTTTCTTTCTTTCTTTTCCCAGAGACCAACATTAAGTGTTCATGTTTAAGTCTTACAAGCCCATTTTACAAGATAGTAATATATTTTCGGCTCTGTTTTGTTCTTTGATCTTTCAAAGTATAATGCCTTACAAAGTGTTATAGCAGTGGCCACTTAAGTTGAAATTCATAAACATTTTCCATCATAGCTCCATTGTTTCACAGTCTTACAAAGTTCTGAAAAAACCATTCTGGGCTGAAACTGTCCATTCTCAGTCACTGCATTAGTTTTAAAATAGGGGAATTATCTGTTCAGATTTTTTTACTTATGGGAACAGTAGAGAAAAAGAAGGACCACTTTCCCACGGTAAGTGATTTTCTGAGCACTGCTACAGCAAAACCAGCTGAAATATTAATTTTGAACTTCTTTCTGTGAGCGGACTGCAATTAGATTTTTATAGAATATTCTTCTGTATCAAACCCTACAGTTAGAACAAGTGACGGCATCCAGGTGCATGGTGCTGGTAGATGTGGTCTCTCACTTGCAGGAAAGTTATGATTCAGCAACAGCGGAGTCCTGCAGGACTGTTCCTGGGCTTGAAGAGAGACACTTCTGAAAGTGGGTTGTAGTTAAAGGGCAAACCCATAGTAACCAAGGCAAGGTCCCACGTGAAAACAGAGTAAAATAAAGTGCCATGCTCTACATGGTGAACAGGCACTGGGGCTCTGGCAGTCTTTGCTTCCCAGCTGCAAGGGAGGGGAAGTGCAGCCAGCATTGGCAGAAATCATGCACTGGCTTTGCACTTTCAAGGAGAATATTAGGTCAGACACAGAGGGACAGATTTCCATTCCAGTTTTCATTATTTAAATGCCAAAAGTATTATTAATTTACATTTGGGTTCAATCCAGACTCCAAAATACAGAGGATGTTCAGCTAAATTACAGTTTGCTGTTAGAACCTTACTTTTGCATTTCCCAACATTTTGTGATTTTAACCATTCATCTGTAGCAAAGTATCAGCCCAGGCTGTTTCCCTCCATTTAATTTTAGACTGAGTATGGAGTGAGTACAATAACCTCGGTAAATTAAAGTGTCATGTGATTTCCTTTCCGTGAGCCGAGCGGATGTGTCTGCAGAGCTGTAATGAAGGAGGGTAAGCACAAGAGCGGAGAGCTTGCACTCCAAGCACATCAAAGCCCTCCAGTGCTTGAAGAGTTCATGTGCAAAAAACGCAAATGCTGTGTGAAGTTCCAATTTGAATTATGTATTTGGATGAGTTGCAGTTCTCTCCTATCTGCCATTAGGTCTTCATCTGGAAAGAAAGTATGATGGAAGAGGATAGAAAAAGCTTCAACAGTAAAGATGTGCTAAGATTAGGCACATCAGTAAAAGCCTTGAGACTGGCCTCTAAATCGTTACACCTGGCTGAGATTACAGTCTTTTGCCAGTTCATGTCCAGCACTTACTTGGAGCATGAGTTAACTGCAGGCTTGTGCAAGTGATCATGAATTCATTCAGTTTTAACTTTAAGTCTGGCATTTTCACTTTTCCTTTTCCTTTAGAATCATTAGGGCTGTCACTACATCACTTCAAGGAAAGGGAACAAACTCATAATGTTTTGAAGAGATATAAGGGACAATTGTTGGCCAAGGCTGACCTCTTTCAGGTCCCATTACATATAGTCAAAAACTTGCAGCACTTCCAGGAAGCATTCAGAATGAATGAACTCAGGAATGGGTTCTCAGGGTCTAGGTTATTTAATGCATCCTAAGATAGTGGAATCACATTATTGATTGAAAACACCAAATAGCAAATACTTCAAGCTGGCTGGCTGCCTGTAATTTCTGAAGTACAGTTGACTTCCTTCAGTCCCAGCCTTGTTGCAGAATTGTGTGGGGATGACAGAAGGATTTGGATGATCAAATGTGCAATTCTACTCCAAAAACTGGCTTCAAAATGGCATTATGTATTAATGACTCCCAGAACAAATTTGCTCAGTTCACAAGTGAAAAGCTGAGGGGTTTTATGTCTGCCAGCTCTGCAAATTCCTCCTGGGCTGTGAAGGTCAAGTTTGCGCTATTTCCTTCTCACACATCATCATCATCGTCATCATCAGTAATAAAGATTATGAGGGCCAAGCTGCGCCTCAGTTACACCTATGAAAACTCCAATGTGTTTCATTGGGTTATGGAAATGTAAGGAATTGTCCTCCTGTGGCTGCAGAGCCATGTTGCAAGGCCAGCACCATACAGGGACCTGCACATGAGATGAGCTCCAGCCCCCTCTCCTGTGGCCCACAGCATGGGGGGCAGTGCCTGCATGTGACAGGTCTAACCCTGCAGTGTTACCTCCTGGTCACTCGAGCTGCTACGCCAGGTGAGCCCTGCAGGGATTTATGGATGGATTTAGGCACCATGCAGGCACCCTTGCTCATACAAAAGGTGAAGGTCTGCTTTTAAATGCCATGGCTGCAGCTAGGCCCTGGTGCATGTGCTCAGGAAAGTCTTCACTGTGAGTGTGGTGAGGCACAGGGACAGGTTCCCCAGAGAAGTTATGGATATTCCATCCCTGGAAGTGTTCAAGGCCAGGTTTCATGGGGCTTTGAGCAACCTGGTCTAGTGGATGGCGTTGCTGCCCATGGCAGGGTGGTTGGAACTAGATGATCTTTAAGGTCCCTTTCAACCCAAACCATTCTATGATTTTCTGACTACCAGCTATGGAAAGGCCTTAGACCTTATGTTTGCTCTCCCGATGCCTGGGGTTTCCTTCTGGATTACAGGGCTCAGATCCTGGGCTTTCTTTGAACCTGGACTCATGCCTGTGTTGCAGAGCAGCTCCTATACCTTCAGTCAGCTGCGTACGTAAAGGACCCAAATGATTTCCCACAACTTTCTAAGAAGAAAGGCAATATTGCAATGAGATTTAGCCCAATTCATAAAGTATTGCCTAATAGGGAGCAGACTTCCTGGGGAAAGAAGTGCCATTTTTCCCGAGAAGTGTTATTTTTGTCACTTCTCAGACAAAGGCTGTACTACAAACTCATCTCAGTGTGACAGGAGTGACTGAAACTAAAAGCTGTCCTGAGGCATGTTGTCCCCCAGAGCACATGCCAACATTTTGCAAGAGGCTCCCAGATGACAGTTCTCTGCGGAGATGCAGCACTGAGGGCTGAGCAGCTAAGCTTCCTGTATAGGATTTCAGGATCAGACTCTACATGAGTTGAAAGTCTTCCCGTAACATGTGTGCAACAATGCAAGTGAGAAAGCAGGTGGCTTTCTGTGCCTGCAGAGTAAGTTCAAGGGCGTTTTCAGCTATGTAATGGCTCTATCTTTTATGTTGTTTTGTATTTGATGTCTACCTGATGCAGGCTGTGCTTGGGAGTAGCTCCAAGAGCCTCACTGCAGCCACACAGGAAGCATTAAAAGAGAACTAGACCATACATTTGTTAAACCTTAGGCTTTTGGGGGATATTGTAGATTTATTGCTTCCTTAGATTATTTTTTGAATATTGCGGGTGCTTGGATAGTAAGACCCATCATCTTAGCAGCACAATGCGCAACTGACAGGAGCTTTTTTGACCTACTTTCTCTGTACCCTTTCACTGCTGGACTGTTCCGGGGATGGTAGAGTTAATCTGGCACCATTTCCATGGCACCAGGTGTGTTCCCAATGAGCAGTAGCAGCTTTTGCAATAGATTCAAGGTGTTGAGAGGCTGCTGAAATCCTTGCAGCTGTGGCTGCCTTCTCTTTACAGCCCTCCATCACCTTCTCTGTCTCTAATGAGTCCTTGGTACTGATGCTTCCACAGGGTTATTGCTGTGTTTCATGACCCAGATAACTCTTTGCCAAACCAGTCAGGTCCCCTTTGCTTTAAGTGCAACCCTTTGTAGAAAGGGATTGGAATGGAACTGAATACTTAATTTTTGCACTAAGAAGTAATCTCATCCTTAACTTTTTTTATGTGTCAAAATTCTATCTATGTGAGCTACACAGATGTTTGTGAACAGACACCCTGCTGAGCTACACTGGGTGAAATGACTCTGTATCATGAAATGCCGACAAGATCACTCAGAATTGTAAATATAGTGTGAGCACAGAGCTTCTGCTGGCAAAAACTTGTGTTCTACCGAGTCAAAGGCTATGAGAGAAAATAGGCACAAAAAAGTGAAGGGACTTGCTGTGCAGTTTACCCAAGTCCTTATCTGATCCCCAAATAGAAGAATCTGGAACCTTGCAGATTACAGCATTTTCCTATATAGTTCTTTTTGCTTTGGAATGAATTAAAAGTTGAAACATATGCTTAGTTTTAGGGCTGATCATGACAATTTCATATAGTGCTTGTTCTCAAAAATTCGTGGTAGATTTATGAGTACCATTGTTATCATTCTTTGTGTGAATATGCATGGTGCAAGTGTGAACTATAACTCATGCAAGCCCATATCTTCCTCATAATTTGTATGCTGCAGACAACAAGCCCATAGAAAGGTAATAAGTGGTTATTTTTAGCTTTTGGCCACTAAAAACACCTTGGTTTCCTTGCAGTCTGCACCTAGGGGTAGAGGAGATCTTTCCCAAACTTTTTCAAGGACATTTTTTAAATTCACGTACCCTTGGTGGTTATAAAATAACCAGCCAGGCTTTCCGGGTAGCCAGGACCAGGGGCACTGGGACTTAGTTACAAATGGAAGATGGAAGTTATCATGCTGCTGAGGAAGGAGAGCATGCAGGACCATAAGGTGGTATCATGTACATGCCACAGCTTCCAAAAAGCAGATTTTCAGACGGGAAGCCATGCAGCAGAGTGAAGGGTGTAAAGGTACCTGTTATGTACTCCTCACAACCTCTTGTTGGTAATTCTCTCTGCAACTAACTTACCCCTTGCTCCCAACAGATACCCACTTCCAGCAGTTTTCAGCCAAGTTATAGCACCATGTTTCAACTTGATGTCTGATCTTGCACCAGGTGAAAGCAGGCACTTTGTAGCATCACAGAAATCCCCTGCAGAGTAAACTAAGTGACCCTAGTCCAGCTGCTTGCTCCTGATGTGACAACAGCCTTTCACAATTAAAAATTAAAAAAAAAAAAAGAAAGAAAGAAAGTTTTACTAAACTTCTGCTCCAAACTAGCACTTTTTCTGAGATGCTGGTACAATGAGTACCTGTGGTGTGAGCATTACTGTAAGAAGACAAGATATTGATACACTCTTGTCTCCACTACCTTTGAGCAATGCTAGGTGATGGTAACCAGGTTTGTGGCCTTTTCACACCCTTTCACCTGTCACAGCAATCCCTCTCAGTGGCATTCTGCTAGATTTAACTCATGTCACGTTCAGTGCTTTACTGAAATTTCAGAGAGTTATAGAGCTTGCTCTATAAGAATCCTGTCCAGAGGTGGAAAAATGTGGACCCAAAGGTCAGATCCAGCCCACCAGAACAGATTATATAATTATATAATTATATAGAACAGATTATATAATTATATAATTATAAATATAATTCTATTATAATCATAATTATTATTATATAATTATATAATAATCCCCACCAGATTAAATAATTATTCACTTCCACCTATAATCTATCCTCCTTCAAGAAGGCCTCCAAGAGGTAAGCAAGGGCTGGGGAGATGGGTGAGTTGTCACACCAACACACACCCACTGCCTCTAATATTCTTTGTGATGTGACCACACACGTATCTGTCAGCTCACCTTTCGAAAAGAAAGGTCCATGCATCATCTTGTATCCTCCAAAGAATTTCATCCACAATGAGTGACTGGACTACCTCTTGAATGACCATGTTCTTCTGCTTTTCTGCATCTCATTTATTCCCTTGTGATAAGAAACACAAATTTCTCTGGATTTTCTGTCTGTTCTTTCATACACCATGTACTGCTGCCTTCTGCAACTCTTATCATTGTCTACAATCAAGCTGGTCTCTAGCAATGCTCAGTCTAGTTGTTCATGTAGATATGACCTTATCCAGTTACTGTGTTAATCTAAGACTGTAGCTGGAATACTTCCCAGTGTAGAATAAAGTATTTAATTCAAACAAAAGACTGAACCATCTTTTACTCAGTCTACTTTGTGGATGTCACATTTCTATTGTATTTCCTACCAAGCAAAAGTTTTACTTGGCTTTCTTTTTGTTTGTTGATGTTAAGTAAGAGACTGGAATTAACGAACACATACACACACAACCCCTTTTTTTTTACATGTATAGGTACATATATATAGCTATATATAACAAGGTGTGTATTTTTATACTGAGTATTACAACAGTATTACAACAGTTTTCTGATAGTTCACTGTTAGTTCTCTTCAGTGGATATATTACCATACCCTTCCAATGGTTCTGTCTGTCTGGTTGCTACCTAGATTTTGTTAGACAAAGTTGCATTCAGCATCTCTTCATATGACGAGTACTGACTCCTTTATTCCCTAGGGAAAAAATGCCTCTACAAGCAGGAGCTGCCTTACTGTGAAAGCAAGCTCTGTGTGCTGGTGTGAGGCTAAGCTCCTGCTGCTTCTTCAACAGCCTGGCTGGCTGCTCCTCAACACTTGACTTTCGAGATACCAGCCACCTTTCTTGCCTGCTGCTCAAGGACTCCTCGTCCCTTCTCTGTGTTTATGAGTATGGTGCCTGTGGAGACATGCTTTGAGTTCCTATAGGGAGGATGGGCAGAGATGGACAAGCACAGTTCCAACCTGGTCTTGCCAGCTCCATATCTGCAGACCTCTGTTCCCTTCTAGGCACAAGGTGTGGCTGACATTGGGCAGACCAGAGAGCCCTGGCTCCTCCCTAGGATGGTCTCAGCATTGCTGGCCAAAGGGATCTACTGTTTCAGGGAGCTCAGGCTGCTCCATGTCTTGTGGATAAGTTCCTGCATGTGGCAGAGGAGCAACCAGACTTTGCTGAGCACCTAGGATGGGTGCGGGTCCCAGCTGCCCATACTTTGGGATGGTTTCTTGAGTTAGTCTGTGGTTCTGCTCTTCTCCCTGTCCTGTGGGTTTTCTGTGAGCTCCTTGCGCAAAAGGAGGGGAGAGGCCAGAGAACCTGGAGTTTCTGACCCCAGCGCAATTAGCCCTGGGGGTCAAGGGGCCACCAACTGGCATCTTATTTGTCTCGTTGTGCTTGTCAGGATCCTTGGCTGAGGGAGGAAAGCAGGGGTTATATAAGCAAAGTGTTAAAGCAATTGTTTTCTGGGCAATGAACAGATCAGGTGAAGGCTGTTTCCTTTCTCCCATCTGCTGCATTGCAGACCCTTTTAGACAGAACAAGGAGCTGCACAAAAGCCAGGGGCCAGCTACATGTTTTAGTATTGTGTGGGTCTAATTCTTTAATCCTGTGCCATTCTTACTGAGTGATCACTGGGTGACTGAAAGGAAAAATCCTAAAGTATAGATTTTAAAAGTACAGAAATGGAATCACTTGAACCATGTCTGATTAAAAAGAAGGAGACCAGACATTCAACAACAAGTGGATCAAATTTAGTTGGTTGTAGGATTGACATGTCTCCGGTGTCGTCTGCAACAAGAACCAAATGCTAATTGCCTGACACTATTAAACACCTCATCAACTGTGACTTAGGGCTCTCCCTGTGCATGACTTCAGAAAAACAAGCCTGCCTTTATGTTTATCCCAGTTTTGTGATTTTCAGCAGACCTATTTTTCTGATGCTAATAGGGGTAATGTACTTTGTTGCTACCGTTTTGCAAACTGCTTTTGATGAAGCACACAGAGAAAGCTTTCACACAGTTTGGATTCACTAATTGGAAAAAGACTTGAGACAAATCTGAATGGCACCATGTTTCCCCATGTCATCACAGAGCCGTTGATATGCTTCAAAAGACCACAAGGAATGGTGGTAACATACTTCGTTTTCAGAAGACGGGAGAAAACAGGAAGATTCTAATAAAAATGCTAAGTAAAATATATTATCTTGCCAACAAGAGCTTGTCCTATGAAGCCATTATTCAGAACAAGATGAAAATATGAAGAATATGACTGCAGTTTTTTCAACTTTTTCTTTTTTCCCTTAAGTGGGAATATTATCCCAGGACTTTTAAATTGTTGGGAGTCAAATCAAATTCACAGATTCTGATGTACCGCTTGAGTAGTAAAGGATATTTCCAGGAAGTTTCTAGGAAAGTGGCCTGCTGCTGGGGTAAATAAAAATCTGACTTACCCAATAAAGGGCAGTTGTATTTATATTTGCAGTACGTAGGTGACACAATGCTTGTGAAGGTTTTGCTGCAAGACGGCCTGTACACTGGCAGAGATAATTATATCTGCAGTCAGAGTCATCTGCAGAACCGAATATTGACTACTGTTATGGATCACGCTATGCTCTTTTTTTTGTCATCCTGAAAACATTAAAAAGAACCACAGCTTGTGAATACATGTTGTCATGGGCAAGCTGTGATCTTGCCGACCATAAACTATACAAAGCAGTGTAATGAAACTAGAGCTGAAGTGGAAGTGAGGGTTGATATGGCAACACAGATGGGAAAATCCAAAGAAACTGATCCTGGTAGAATTTAGAAAGTCTTAATTATTGAATAGAAAATGCATGGATCAGTGTTACGGTCACAGAAGTTCTATTACCTAGAAAATTTTATTTCAGTCCATGCATCAGATCAGACACACGTTATTCTAGGAACAAATCCTTGAGAAACTTGGGAGCGAAATAATTGAATTTTAAAGGTGAATGAAGTTTCCAGGAAGATATCAAAGGTGAAAGAGGAGCCCAAACGTGCACATTGAGAAAAGAAACTTTACGGCCTTGTCAACACAGAAATAACAGATTATAATCAATATTCAACCAGGATATTATCATAAACTTTGTGTCATTATTTGAAATGCTGAAGTTCTCAAAATAAACTGTAAAAGAAATAAGTGTTCAATAAGGCATGCCCCATATTTCTACAAAATGAATTGATATTTTTGCTTCCCCTCTTGCAAAATGGCTAGAAACTTTCCAGAAGACAAATAGGGATATTACAGATACAATTCAGAGCTTGTGGTCTTGAGACACGAAATTCTAGGCAGAAGAAGCTGGATGAAATAAAGATAAGAAACTGAAGCTTAATTTATAGATTACATAAGATCCCTGCTTCGACATTATTATTTAGAAGACACTCTTCCTCTGGTTATTTTTATATGTGTGTGTATATATATATATATATATGCATATATGTATATATATATTCTACATTTAGCCATAATGCATACTATCTGCTTTCTGAATTGGTGTAGTTGATAAAAATTATTTTAGTGGGATCCATGCTGAAAAATAAAATTCTTTTGCTCAGCATGATGGTCATGACTCAACTACTGCAAAATTTTTAAGTCTGCCTTGACAAAACTGGTGACCTACAGCTTACAGCTGCTGTAGAAGAATTGTTTTCAAGAAATGATGAAATCAATCATGTACAAGATTTTTTTTTTGCATTTATAATTCATGGGAATTTTAATACTGAAAAGACTAGTGCTTCAAATGGTTGTTTTTTGATATGATTAGATGTCTAATTGTCCAGTTTTGACAAGTTTAGGGAATATAGTCCATACTCCATCTTTCCTTTATAAGTAAAATCTCTTAATATTGAGGATGATACTAAATCTATTTTCCCAGTCTCAGTATCCTGTGTCCTATGATAGTGTATGGATATGCAATATGAAACTAAAGAAAAGGAAAAATTTCCTCATCTGTTTCAGACCTTCTCAGTCAAGATTTTTGGGAGATGTTGTGGAATGTGCATTTCATGACAAACAATCTTTCAAATTTTTGAAATTAACTGTTTCTGTGATAAAGATGAATTCAAAAAAAAATAATTTGGAAGCAAATGGGTATGGTCTTCTCAGCCCCAAGGACTAGGACCTCTCACAAGGCTATGTGTAGAAAGTCAGACTGATTTTGATTTTCACTATCCAGAACATAAGAAGAAATGTGAGGGGAAAAAAAGTTAGAAAGACAATCACATTAGATAATGACATGTACACTGGGTTTGTAGAGCACTTTCTTTTTACCAGGATGTCATCTGTCACATGAGCAAAGAGTTGTGAGTACAAACTTTGTGTGCAATATGTCAATTGATTTGTACCATTTCCTCAGATTGCACAATGGTTCTACATCAGGGAAAATACATCCCTCTCCAGTCAGGCAGTAACTGCAGCCAGCACCTCTCTCATTCCAATCGCATACCTTTTCTTAGGCAATATATTACATACAAAGAAACCATTGTACTTTCACTCCTGCCAAATGTGATACAGCTTACAGGACACAAAAGAGTAGAATGGTTCCTTTTAAAAGATCCTGAACCTTCAAGTAAATATAGAGAGGTTGCTCAAGTGCTAACCTCTGAAAACTGAACCCTGCAGCTTTGATTGTAGTAGCTCAAACAAACCAAACTCTGCAGCGCTTGCCCTGTGGTAATTGCAATAAACAACATACAAGAGCTCCCAAATATTGCTCAACCGAGCAGGGTGTTGGCGACCCGCCAGGGGTCTGATGGCCACTTCTGATCTGCATACAACGGCATGGCACACAGCCACCCGCTGCCAGTGAGGAGGATGGCAGCAGCCCAAGGGACCAGGATGGCTTTCCTCAGCCAGCTCCGCGGGTCAGCGGTGGAGCAGAGGGGAGGCACTGGGGAAATCCTGGACATCTGTGGATCACATTTGGCCTCTGCACCTCCCCTGGTGCTTACACATAGTGAGTCAAGGAATAATACATATGCAAGTTGTGGAGAGCAGTAATACAACAGAGCGCAATCATTGTGGCCAAAATAAACAAGTCTAACAGTGCTTTCCATTCAGAGTGGTGCTACTTGTAGCAACTGGGAGCATTTTTATTATATTTAAAGCAAAATAACGTATGGGGAATATGTCACTTGGAGAAGAAAATCACTTGTGTAGAGAAAGACCTGCTCCCATTCACATTGTAGTCACCAACAAAGCTCTGACTGCTCCTTCCCGGTAGGCTGGTTTGGCCTGATGTCAGCAGTGATTTTTGCAGGTTGTAAGCCTGTGCATTATCATGGCAGAGCCCTAGTGAAACACTGGGTGGTAAAAGGGGTAGTCATCAGCAGAGGAATCACTATGCAACTTCCTAAGTACCTGGGAGCAATTCCCCCACTGCCACCACTCCATGCTGTGCTCCACTGCCTTCCCCATTAAATGTGTTGGAACACATAAAATTGACCTCTGCACGTAGAGAAGGGTTCCAAGGAAAAACAAAAGCCGAGTTTTGTTTCAGGCTTGCTAATATGGGCAATATCACTTATTTGTAGTTATTACTCTGGTTGACAGGTGGCTAGGGGGAAATAATACCTGCAGAAACACTGTACCCAATGAGGGAACCCTAGCTAGAGAGCAGTAACAAAGAGACCAGGCAGTGACGGTATATAAATTAATCATGAGTGCATGACAGGATGCTTTGTGCAAAAAAGCAAATTGCTATGTTTGGACATGTTCCAAGGGAACCTGAGTAAATCAGTGACATAAAGCATTCCCCTTTTCACAACTCAGAACTCAGGCATGAGATCCTGGCTCATGTTGGTGAGCACTTAGTCACACCAGCAGTCCCACTGACTCCAAGAGCATAACTCATGGAGTCTGTTTTGTTCAGAGCCTCTTGATTCAGAAGAGCTAGTGATAAACCAGGGCCACCTAAAATCCAGAAACACAATTGATAAAAAGGTCAGGGGTCATGACCTCTCGGGGAAAAGCAGGTAGACTTTTCTCAGGCTGGTGAAGACGTAACAGTGGCAATATGCCTTTTGTCAGGAACTGAGGCAGGTGTCAGTGAATGATTTGAAAAAAGGATGCTCTAGGAAAAAGTTTCCATGAAAGAGAGAAAAGAAGGTGCAATAAATACCATTATAGTAAAACTCACAAGTGCAACCATATGAAAAAGTCTTTAAAGATCTGTTGAGTCAGGCAAGAACAAGTATCACCAAAGAGATTGAGAAATCACCAAAGTACATAAAGCCCCCTCTCCCACTCCCCCCCCTCCACCGTAGGTGCAAGACAAAGCCAGACTTAATACTTAGAAGTGAATGTTAAACAAATGCAGCATTAAAGTAGCAGTATTAAAAACTTCTGCAAACTTAGCCTCTCCAAAACCCAGAAGGGCAATCAGTAATGGTTCCCACACCAATTTTGTTGCAATTAAGGGACATTCCAATCCCCCCATTCCACCAAAATAAGCTAAAGCAAAAGTATAAATAAAATCAATAAAAATAAATGATTGAACAGCAACAGTGGTTGTAACAATTTCATCACTGGGAAAGAAAAAACCCCCACATTTTAAGCCTTTCTCGATGTGAACGGGAGGAAAAAACAAGCTAGATTTCAGAAAGAGGAAATCACACAGTCTTGGGCTCTTGGAATATTACAGATCTGCCAAAGGACTTGTGACTGAAAAACCTACTAAATGGTGGACAAGTTGATTCATATGCCTGAATATAACCAGGCTACTTTCAGGCTGTAAATTCACACAGTATTGAGGCTCACCTAAATTTCTCTGTGTCTTAAAAGGTACCAATTATATATTAAAAAAAGACACAATTAGACTGAGTACTGTTACAGGATAGAAGGCCAGGACTATCGTTAATAAGTTATAAGCCTGGGGTCAGGATTCTCCAGACTATCATGAGATAACTGGGGGACTTACTTATGCAAATCACATAGCTGGAAATCATGTTTTGACTCTATAGCCAACTCAAGGCTTTCCAAGTGCATGGAGATATTTAAAATGTTGCCAGTATTATTAAGCTGATTCACAGTCTCCAGATAAGCTCCTTCTAGCCAAGAAGACAGTATAACCAGCATCAATATTTCTGTCTTTCCAAAGCTGAGGACAAGATATCCCTAATGCAGCCAAAAAGCAGTAACATTCAGGCATCACTCCATAGTTTAGACTGAATTTACAGTGTCCCCATGAAATACAAATATACTCTACCTTATACTTTATAATGTTCTCCCCATCAGGCTGTACTTTAAAGAACACAGACAGCAAAGATGACCCATATTTTAGAGTCCTCAGTGAGGAGACTGAGCAGCCATCACCAGGAGTGTATTCCACTACCCTGAAAGGGCAGGAACAACCAGAGAGCTGCTTCAATTAACACAGCAATATCCCTGGCTAATGAAGCAACTATCCATGATCAGATATATCACTAGCAGCCAAAAGGTCCAACACGAGAAGGTAGCTTGAAGATTTTAATCTTACATTATCAGGAAACAATTTATAGCTTCTCGTGAGTGACATTGACTCCTAAGAAAGACTAAATGATGTAACATCATCTGAATCAATATCCCTTGAGGTGGAAGAATCACTGCATTTCCTAAACTGGAGATTTATTAGATGGGCTGCAGCTGTCAAGCACTCCCCAAAAAACAAGCAAGCAATTCACTCTTGAGGACTGGGTGAAATGTCCATGTATTTTAAACTAGCTAGTGGTTTACCGCCATTAATAATGTGTTAATAATGACTACACCTTTGCACTTACCCGAACTGTGATGAAGAGGAGAGAATTACAAATGGAAGTCTTCAGGGTATAAGAATGTGAGAGGTGGCCCCACCAGAAGCTAACCTGAACCCAAACACAAAGCAACATCCCACGGAAACCCCAAGCTCCTAGTCTAAAGAAAAGGAAAAACTTGCTAAAAGCCAACTGACCTTTTCCAAAATGAACATTAGCAAAGTATTCATTGTACTTTATAGAAGGCAGCTGTAGAAGGTGATACCACCTGATGCTACAGCCACTTTTATGTCCCAGCTTCACTCATGCCCCCTGCTTCAGTCATACCCCCTGCTTCACACCCCCAGATACCTGTGAAGTCCAACAAATTATCAAATTCCAAGATGCTTTTCAGCCATTTCCTCTGCAGAATGTAATGCAAATATTCCACATCTCCCTTAAACATCAATGGCTTCCCAGAAACTGAAAGGCTATGGGGTATGGTACAGCATTCATAAATCAAATGTTTCTCTTATTAATGGATCAGTTTAGGATGAGCCGTTTCCTGGCCAGATGAGTAAGTTACATCCATTTGTCAGTAGTCAGGCACTGAAAGAGACTGCCCAGAGAAGCTGCAAAATCTCTGTAGCTGGAGATTTTCAAGACCTAGCAGGACAAAACCTTGAACATCCACACCCGAACTCTGTGTTGACTCAGGTTTGAGCAGGAGGTTGGAATAGGTGACCATGGGCCAAAGCCTGATGGGCAGTCCTACAAATGCTGTCTAATAAGATGGGTAAAAAGGTTGCATGAAATATAGTTTAAATGGTTGAACTCTCACTTTGGGTCTATTCTCCATCACAAAAAGAAAAAAAAGTCAAACACTGCTTGCCTTGAAGGACAAAACCTCTAATGCCGTGAGTCCACTTGCCTCTCCCATTCTCTGTGAAACTGCAAAATCACTAGTGGGGACAATGGGGAGCTGCTATGATGTTGAGAGGTAGGAGATGAGTCATATGCAAATCCAAAAATATGCAGGTAACTGCAGTGTTATTTATGTGGTATCATTAAGACTGGGTTTTATTTCAGCAAGCTTACAGACATGATGAGGCAATTTGAAAAGCCAATTGAAACAATAAGAAAATAGTATTTCATTGATTTCAAGTTTCCTTGCCAAAAGTTTAAGAAAGAACCCTGAACACTGCTCAGTTTCTTAAATAGATTTTTCTTTAATTTTTTTTTGGCTTATAGACAAAATTCTAATTTCAAAATATTTTACCATAAGCATGAAAAGCAGAAACGTTTTTAACAAATGCACTTTCTATTAAAAATAATATGAAACAAGTAAAAACCCTGAGAAAAAAAATATTTTGACAAAATACATTTTTTCATACCAACATCTCAACACTTCCTTAGTGAGAATTCTTTGTGTCTGGAAGTTATTTCTGATATACATGGCGTAGGAGAGGGAAGAATTAAGCTCTGGTGTGTATGGCACTGTCAGACGTATTGGAATAACCTCAAAGGCCTATGAATGAAAATCCCAGTCAGACTGTCTCTGCAGGAAATAGTCCATTCAAGGTCTGGATCCCTTTCAGAGAATTTGCTAGCAATATATATTAGCATTTATCAGTAAGCATTAAACAAGTCTTACAGGTATGTTACCAGCTGTTTGTTAATGACCAGTACGAGATTTTTCCAGGGTCACTGGCTCCTTATTTGCCTTTCATGAATGCAGAGCCAGTCAATCTCCAGGGCATGATAATGCTTCATCTCGTGCAAAAGATACAGATTTATCACTCAGCTCTCCAAGGGAGTTGCAGCACGCTTGGGTTGCAATGGCTACTTTCTGACATCTAGAATTTAATGTGTGATAAGTTACTGCTTGCATGTATGATTGCAGGAGATTTTTTTGGTTTTCTTACTTAAGTTAATCTTTGATTTATCACCCAAAGGTTGCTTTATTTTCCAGGTCCATTTGGAAATATGTGGAGTCCAAAAATATTAAAGAGTTCCTCAGTCTGGGTTCATTCCCCTAGGAATGTGCACTTCTAAAAGAATGCAAGCAAACAGGAGACTGGAAAGCCATCCTATCCTGCATGCAGGATTAGACAGCAGTACAAATGAGTGTAAAACCTCACAGACATGCAGAAGAGTAAGTGGGTAGAGAGCCACTGGTTGTTTTTCTTGGTCTTTAGGATGAGCAGGTAGTGTCTGGTAGTATCTTTACACTGATCTGTTTTCATCTTCCTTTCTGTCTCCAGAAATACACAAAGTTTGGATTTTGTTTGGTATAATGGTAATGACAGCAAATTTCTTCAATACATCCTTCTCTCAGTGTCCTTAGCTGCTGCCAAGACCTGGGATTAATCAAAGAAAACACTTCAGCAATGTCCAAAAGTTCACACTGTCTACTGGATCTTGTTTGGGTATCTATGTGGAAGAAAATTTAGCATTTTCCAAGATTTGAAATGAATTCTTTATTGAATTATGAAGATTGCAGTGTCTAACTGGTATCAGTTTTGACACTGCTATTACAAACTAAAGTCAGAATTTTAAAACATGACAATTCCTCCACACCTGCCCTGAACTTGTTGCAGGTTTCATAGAACCAAAGAATATTTTGGATTGGAAAGGACCTTTACAGGTCATCTAGTCCAACCCCCCTGTTATGGGCAGTGGCATCTTCAACTAGACCAGGTTGCACAGGGCCCTGTTCAACCTGACCTTGGATGTCCATCTGGACAGTCATCATGGAATAGCCACCAACAGACTTCCATGGATTTGTTCTAACCTTCGTTTTAACCTACACATCCATTAAGTCACCATGACATCCTTGTGTCAGCACACTGCTCAACTGGGTGAAGATCTGTGTGGTTTAAGTCTTGTTCTGTCCAGACTGTTCATTGAAGGCCTCTTGTTTTTTGCTTGTGGCGAGAAGCAAATAATCATTTCCCACTCTCCTGGTTTTAGGATTTTCCTTTTTTACCACCCATTAAAACACACACAATGGGAAACTTTGCGTGTCTCGCAGAGGAAGGCAAGCACATAGAACACACTTTACTGAACACGTCAGAGTTAATTTGCAAGCTTTTTCTTTATGGTTTCTGTGACATTAACAAAATCAGCCAAAGGAGCAGATTTGAACAACTGGTGCAGGAGGAACCATCTGGCAGCCAAGAGGCAGTGGATTGTATTTACCACAGTGTGGGCAAAGCACGCTTGCTGTGAAGCTTCAGAGAAATTGAGTTGCTTGTGGTCACCTCTGGGCCAAACCTGGCCTCTGTCGTGCTCGCTACTATATCTCATCCATCTTTTGTCTTTGGGAATTCTGTTAAGCCTCGAAGTGCCACAGAAAGTACAAAAGGCTTTCATTTCAGATTGGTGAGTGTATTTCCTTAAGAAGGTTCTTGGCACCCTGTGGAAGTAAGTGAATCACTGGCTACTCTGACTGCTGCATAACTATTTATTGTTTTATTGAACAAGGGAGTAAAAAGTCACATAAAACCTTGCATATTATAAATGACCAGGGTATAATTCAGACTTGCCTATGTGTGCATTAATTTACACGTTGGTCTTTTTGGAAAAAATGTCAACTGAATAAATATAGCTTAGGCTGAGCACTTGAACCACGAATGATTTTTATTATTTTTTTGTTAAATTCCACTCATCTTTTTTTCCCCCTTTCCTGGCATGTGAGTTTTTCAAGTGCAGAATGAAACCTTTTGCTAACAAGGGGAAAAGGAACTAGGGCTACAGAAAAAGCACATACCTTTTCCAAAGTCATTAAGAGCAACTTTTGGCACTTTCCATATATGGGACATAAAGCTTTATGAACCTAATCCTTAATCTCTAAGTTCTCTGACTGATTTATATGTTTATTTATGGTGTTGTGTATTTTCTTCTTCTGAAGAGCACAGTCAAATGCTCTTAAAATTTGTACGCAGGAGACCTTTTTTATGTCAACAGAATAGTGTGAATTTCAAGAAAGTACTACGAGCTCCTTAGTGCTTCAACATCCCTCGAGCCTTGGTTGCATGTGTATTTTTTGGAAAAGCCCAATTTTAGTTTCTCTAACAGAAGCACATGTGTCCTACAGTTTGTCATGGACTTTCCTGGAGCCTCTCTGAGGGCCTGACCCCCAACAAACCAGCTGTGAGGTGCTAAGTGCCCACAGTGCCCATGGATATCCATGAGTCACCACTGAGAAGTGTTGAGTACCTGCAACTCCCTCTGAAGTTAATGGACATAGCAGGTGCTCAGCATTTCTTCAAAGGGCAGTCGAGAGAGACGGGACGTACCCTAACTCTGAAAAAACACCTGAAAGCAGAGGGAGGCCCTAAAGGAAAGAAAATTTGCTGAGGCCCCCCTACACACCATTCTTCACAAATCCTGTTCCTGTGGAAGGAACAGGGAGCCCTTGTGCTCTGGGTGGCTGCACACCTGAAACGCCTCTTGTACTACCCTCAGGACTGCCATTTAAAGGAAGAGAGGTTAAAAAGTCAGAGAGGTGCCTGCCAGGAATCACCTCAGCAGGCAGGAGCATCGCCTGCACTTCATCCCTGCACACAGTGTGTCTGCAACTGTCGAGGTCCTTCTGGAGGGCTCACAGCACTCTGGGGTATTGGCCAGTCCTCCCAGCTCTGTGTTGTCAGTGAACTCGCTGCTGAGAAGGCCTCTGCTCCTTCATCCAAGTCATTAATGAATAAGTTCAATAGTACTGGGCCCAGTATTGAGCCCTGCAGGACACCACCTGTGACAGGCCTCCAGCCAGACCCTGTGCCACTGATTGTGACCATCTGGGACCTGCTGTTCCGCCAGTTCCCAATCCACCTCACTGTCTATGCATCCAGTCCACACTTCCTGAGTTTGCCTATAAGGATATTTTGAGAGACACTGTCAAAAACCTTGCTGAAGTTGAGGTAGACAATACTTGCTGCTCTCCTCTCATCCATTCAGGTAGTTGTTTCATTGTAGAAGATCATCAGGCTGGTCAAGCATGATTTACCTTGAGTGAATCCATGCTCACTGGTCCTGATCAACTTATGGATCAGCTTTCCAATAGCATGAGCAAAGTGTTGTGGGCTTATAGAAAGGCTTCCTATAAAAATGCAGTAAGAAGCAGGCAATAACTGTGGGCCAGGATTTTGTTGGGTGGTGAGGTGATGGCATACTCCTACTTGTATATATAATACAGGCAATATATAATGGCATGAACAGCCTATATAGCTTATCAGCTGCTCATATGCTGTGAAAAGTAAAAAAGCACATCCACCCATGCATTATGCTCTTCTCCATGCATGCCATAGGCAGTTCTGCAATAGTGTTAAATTGGAGATGGAAATATATGGAGAATGGATGCAAGTGCTTGACATAAAAGGAGCTGATCACCCCAAAATTTACATAGGATCTGAACTGTAAATGGACTCTCCTTCCACTGAATGTAGCACTAGCTAGCCTTGCTGGTATTTCAGTACATGAATGATAATTGGGAAACCCTTCTTTTTGTTTTCAAGTCCTTTGAGCTCACCAGATAAGTAAACCTCGTGTATGTGCAATAGCGCAAGAGGCCTATGAAAATCTGAGTTTTAGACAATGCACTTAAACTTACATGTTTAAGTGCAAGATATATTATTCATGTGCAAGATATATTATTCACCTGTATAAAGGCACACACAGCTATTATTCCCTTTTGCATTGCTGGGATCAGAGTGTTCAGGCTGATTGCATGTTAATCTGAATGAAGCTAAGGGGAGAAGGTGGTGCAAAGTTCTCAAGAAACTCTTGTTTTCTTCATGACTCCAAAACAAAATATTGCAGGCACGTTTGCCTTTCAGAGGATATTATCAGGTTCCTCTTTTCAGAAAAACTACAGGAGAGGTTCTTGGTTCTGGAGATGAGACTTATATGGGGAGAGTGGTTTCCTGGTTTGCAGCTGCATCAGTGTTTCAAGACGGATCTAGATACTACTTCTGAAGTGAATCTCTTAATTGCCACCATTTTTCACACCTTGAATTTCCCTCTCAGAGTGTGCACACTGAATTCCTTTTGGATGAAACTAAGCCAGGAAACAATCTCCAGAGGACCATCAAAAGTGCTCCAACTGCTGATGAGCATTCAGTCCAGAGGAGCAGAGTAGAGTTAGTCCAAAATAAAAGATGGAGATGTCAGGCCCTTTGCACACATGGCTTTGCATTACAGAGCTGCTCCTACTGCTCCATGTGATGTCTGATGTAGACATAGAATCCTAGAATAATCAAGTTGGAAGGGACCCATCAGGATCATCGAGTCCAACTCCTGGCCTTGTGCAGGAAACCCCAAGAATCACACCATGTCCCCAAGAGCATTGTCCAAACACCTTTTGAACTCTGTCAGGCTTGGTGCTGTGACCACTTCTCTGGGGATAGTGTTCCAGTGCCCAACCACCCTCTGGGGGGAAAACCTTTTCCTGATATCCAGACTAAACCTCCCCTGACTCAGCTTCATACTGTTTTCTTGAATTCTGTCCCTGGTCACAAGAGTGATCGGTACTTGCCCCTCTGCTCTTCCTCATGAGGACGTTGAAGACCACAGTGAGATGTCCGCTCAATCTCCTTTTTCCAGGATGAACAGACCAAGTGATCTCAGCTGCTCCTCATACAGCTTCTCCTCCAGACCCTTCACCATCCTCATGGCCCTCCTTTGGACACTCTCCAATATCTTATTGTGTTTTTTATATTGTGGCTCCCAAAACTGCGCACAGCACTCAAGGTGAGGCTGCCCCAGGGCAGAGCACAGCGGGACAATCCCCTCCGTTGCCCAGCTGGTGATGCTGTGCCTGAGGCACCCCAGGACATGGGTGGTCCTCCTGGCTGCCAGGGCACTGCTGACTCATGTTCAACTTTCCCTTGACCAGGACCCCGAGGTCCCTTTCCACAGTGCTGCTCTCCAGCATCTCCCTGGATAGTTATCAGGCAAGATAAACAAAGTGCACATTGGTGTCTCCTCCTTCCAGTTGTGGTGCCAGAGGGAATCTGTTAAAAGAGGTACCAATATATTGTGCATAGGTTTTCCCCCTTTCCATTGCAGATCTTAAGCTAATTTCCTTCAGGAAAGTAATATATTTGACAAATATATTACTCAGTGTGTGAAATGTAAGTGCATGGCATCAATTACAATCAACACAGAAGAAGAGAGATGTGATTATTACATACTTCATTGTGATACAGATCATCTTCTGCAGACGCAGCAGAGATGGAAAATGGTTTCTACACCATCCTTGTTGTCCATGGATTATCTGAATCACAGTGGTGGCATGTCTCCTGTACTTGCAGCCATTTTCAGATGTTGCAGATGATGGTATGATTATTTGATTCTACTAAAATAAATTTTCCAGTGGAAGGTTTGCCTTTCCTCATAAAGATTTGTATCAGCTTTTTATTTGGCACTTTTCTGTAATCTCTCTCTCTCTGTGTTTCTTCTGAGGCATTTTATCTCCTTAAGAAATACATATTCCATTTTTTCTGGGGTAACAGCTGAAATGCTACCATTTCCAAGATGATACTGCAGCATCGTAAGCAATGGCAATATTTGTGAAGGGGACAGCCTTCCCTATGGGCATTTGAATATGTCTCTCTAGAGTCTCTCTGTATATCTCTGAAATGACAAATCAGTCTGGATTTTCCCATGTTTACTTACACAAATGTTGGTTCCATCTGATCTAACCTTCTCCTTGCCTCCCTTGAGTGTCAGTTGGAGTCCTGAACAAATTAGTGTTCTCCTGGGTATCTTGGGTGCTATGGTCACTCAGCACTTGAAGCTGCCAGCTCAGCTTGGCTTTAGAAAGCTATGAGCACAAAGGGTAAAGAAAGGAAAGACTATGTTCATTCTGTGCAACAGGCGGTTAAAGCAGGAATGTGCAGGGGATGAAACTGGGAGAGATGTTGGACAGATTCCTCTTTTTTGTTAAAGAGTGGAAACGTACAGGTTAAGCCCAGAGAGATGTATCTGAGGGTAGAACATGATTGGAAGGAGTGACTGTAGTTTTTATGGATAATACACGTTTTAGTTTCCCTTCCCTTAGAACAGAAAGAATGCTCGTCTGCAAGAATAATCCACTCCTTTTGCTGAGATAAATGACTCAGACTTCTTCCTCATGGTTCATTCCATTGTAAATACAATTAATGACTGGGATTCAGAATGTTTCATTTTCTGTAAATACAATTATTGCCTTGTAAAACAGTATCTCCTCCCATTATCCCTTTAGTGACAGAATAACAATCACTACAAGTACAGAAAACTCATCTTAGTCCAGCTGAGTTCAGTTGGAGAACAACTGGTTTAGATCTGCTCCTACTATTAAGGGACGAATGTCTTTATCTGTATCACACATGATGGTTAGTTCCGATTATCTCTGTAGAGCTTCAAATAAACAGGGATTTTATTGTCTGATTAAAGAAATAATGAGTTCTGAATTATTTCTTCCATGTGAGTGGAATTTAGAGAAATTCCTGATATGAACCAAGCCCCAGGAAGGCAAGGTTCTTCCCCTTCAGAAGGCATGTATGCAGTTTCTCCAGCACCTACCTTGTCTTTCTCAGATGGTGCAAACCAACACAGCTTTTGTTGGCATCAGTGGAACAGGAACAATTTTCACCTAATGGGCCTCTGGCCCTGTTTTTTCTGCCTTCCTGTAAGAGTGTTATTTGCAAATGGGATGCTGCCTTAATGTGCTTCCCAAAAAGGACACAGCAATGCACCCACATGCATTTTGCTTCTACCCTGTGAGGTATTTTACCATCCTGAAGAAAAATCTCTATGCTGAAGCTTCAGTTCTGTAATACTGAAGAGTTATTTTCCCACCCTTCGTACCTTTTACTGTCAGATGGTTTTCTCTGCAGTAAACATGAGACATGCATATGCACGCACTCAGGGCCAAGCTTCAACCCCACAAAGAATCAACAGCAGTGTTTCATGGACTTCCAAACTCTTTGTATGAGCAGCAGCAGCTAGAGATTTCCTCTACTGCTGACAGCCTACAACAGAAAGGAGGTATTTGGGGAAGTTTTGAAAGATGCTGGCACAGCAAAGGAGTAGCAGCACTATGCTTGCAATCTAGATGGACTTAATAGTGAGACTTGGGTCGTGGTGTTGACTGCCAGAGAGACTAAACAACAGCACAAGGAACTGAAAAAGTATCAAAGGTATTTCCCCAAAGATTAGCTACCCATGTTGCCATTGTAAGGGGCGGAAGGAAACTTCAGGCTCTCTGACAAAACCTGAAATAGGTCACCAGAAGCAAGCAAACCTCGGAAACCTTGACCTGCCTGAGACTCCAAAAATTTCCATGTGCAAGAGAATAATGCGTTAAGGGAATTCAACAATACTATTTCAAATTTCCTCAGAAATTCCTCAGGAAAAGGGAGCCTCAGTACATAACTAAAAAGAGATAGTAAATCTCACGTGAAATATCCACTAGGGAGAAATGTGGAAGGAAGCTAGCACATTAGCACATGGCCAAGAGCTACGGGAGGGAGACAAAATCCAGCCCCTCAGTTTGTCTGTGTTGAGGTGGTCCAGGTCAACATACCATTCGCAAGTTGAAAGAGGATCTTTGTCCTGTTCTGGAGGTTCCCCAGAATTGTAAAGGATCTGAGAAAGGAGAAACCCTCCAGAGTCTTCTTTCCTGAGCTGTATCTTACATCTGCTCTACAGGAGGTTGCAATTTGCCCAGCAGAGCCGGTAAATGAAATTCACCAGTGCTGCTGTGGTTGCTGTGGAGAGGGTCTGGCTCAATGTGCCATCACTGAGGCATGAGGTACATCAGGCGTGTATAAGAACAGCTGAACTTCAAGCCTTAGTCTCAAGGATGTTCAAATATCTCACTGGAAATCAGAGGAACTCAGCTTCTAAGTCACTTTGAAAAACCAGAGTTCACCTTATTCCTCATGCAGAAACCTTCCAAATGTTTATTCACATGTCAATCTTTAAAGTTCATACAAGTATAACATTTGCTAGGTCTTTTGTATAGCAGGGAAATTATAGTAGCAGTTGGGGAATTTAACATCTATTTTTGTCATTTTGGTGGGATGTGTGTTTCTGAGAAGATGTAGCTGGTAAAATTCTTCCATTCCAGCACGGCGAGTGAGAAAGCTCTTCTTGCAGGACCTGAAGTAAAAAACTGTCACATCAGCCGTGATGGAAAATCACCCTATGCTGCGCAGGGGATTGTCCCCACATGCTCCTGACTTTAGTCTAGAAAAACTCCCTGACTTCCTCCTGCATTTAATTTGCAAAATTAAAATTCACAGATCTGGTAGCCCTTTAGGGGAGCAGCAAATTTTTCCACCCTCCATGCAGTGGTCCCTTTTCCCAAGTCACACTCGGTATAAGTAATTTGCAGTCAAAGATTACAGACCTCAACAAAACCTTTACCCTCTGTTGATGAAAGCCAACAGCAATATGTTAGTTTTGCCTGTTATATGATGGAATGACTGAATGCATTTTGTATAGCAGCATACATATGCCTCTTCTGAGATACACTGTGGCTATACACTGAAAACTTACACACTGCTCACAGGAGAGATCTAAGCTCATCTAAGAGGTCTGGGCAGGGGCACAGGTCCTTTCTTCATGGAGCACAATGGTTTGGCATTCACAATGTGGACTTTGAAAGATTAATAAAAAGCCACAGTTGAGCATTAGCTTTCTCTTACCTTCTCAGGAGCAGATATTTGCTGCAGAGTTGACACCACTGTTCTGAGTAGTGACAGGAGAGGACAGCATCAGATTACCCTTCCCTTCACCCCCTAACCTGTAGCCCAAGTTTGGCAGTCCTACTGCCCACAGGTTTGGAGAAAACCTGTGGTACATGGGTGGCAGGACCCACACAATTTTTGTACACTGGCTGGCTGAGGAACATCTCAGAGCAGGAGTCAGGACATCTTCCCCATGCCCCCCTACTTCACTGAGAAGGAAGCGTGAGGCTGGATAGGGCTGAGAGGCTGAAGTGAGGACAGGAAGATGGGGAGGGGGAAAGAAGGGTGGAAAGGGGCTGGCAGAAAGAGTGGGGTGAAGAGCAGATAGGAACCAGAAAAAAGAAGGATTTTCATGTCTCCCTTTGACACACCTGCACAATTCACGAGAAAGGCAAGCTTTTGATAAGAAAAATATTTTATTCTCATTGTTAGTTTAAATATTTGCAGAGCCCTGAGATCAGAGAAATACTTTGGGTGCCATCACACATGCAGACAGCCATCACATTAAAGGCAGGAATAAGCACAGCAATATTACTCCAGTATCATTTTAGTCATGAACGAATATGAAGGCTGCACTCAGGGCTGGAGGGTTGCAGATGGGATCAAGAGGTGGCTCATAAAACAATCTTGACCTTAAGAGCGGTTTCACACCCTGTGAGAGCTTGTGTACATCTGTGGGAAAGCAGCCCCTGCAGACCTCGCCACTATACCTCCACCAGATGTGAGGGCCCATGGGCAGCATCTGGTGCTGCACAACTCCAAAACTGAGTGCACCAATGTTATATGAAAATCCACATCACACACTGCACACAATAAGTGAAAGCAGAGTGCTGCGTGGTAGATGCAACATCAAAAACTAGGCTGCCAAAAAGTGTAATCTTCCTCTAGGAAATTTATTGCTTGGAGGACCCTGTGCTATTCCCATATGAAGATATTTGCTGCTGGTGGAGCCATGGGTCTGCCCCAGCTGCTCCTGAATGCAGCGTGCAGGGTTGGGGTGCCAGGGCACCCCACAAGTCGGCAGGGGCAAAGCTGTGCTTCTGCTCTAGGGATCACAAGTGATTGCACACGTGAACGTGCAGGCACCCCACTGATACTACTGTGCCATTACTCCCATCACCCTGGTAGTCATTTTCTTGCTTTGGCTTATTTTTAAGGACTCAGTGGGTACATTTCCATGCTGGGCCACCCCTGCGAAGTGGTACATGAGCTTGTGCTTTGTACCCATGGAGAGAAGAGGGGTGTAGATGGGGGACTGACGGGACAAGCCCTCTGTCCCTGATGCAATCCCACCAAATAAAGGGTGCTTGTCCAAGGAAAAGGAAAATCAGTCCCCCCACCCAGCTGGGGACCAGCTCCAGGTGGCTCAGAAGTGCAAACAGCATATACCCTTGCTTCTGTCTTTCTCATTTCTGTTTTTACTGATCTCACACACACACACACACACACACTATTTTTAACCTCCAAAAATAAGTTAGTAGGAATTTTTTCCTATTAGCTACAAGCTGTGGTGAAATGACTTCATATATTGACTAGATTTTGTCTCCAAACATGTTGAAATGTTTGTGTGAGGGTTGTGGATTGGGACCCATCAGAGTGCTGTACAGGTCGATGCAAGTGATACACTGGTTGCCACGATACTGAGAATGTTGGGATCCCTCGACTGGCCCAAGCACAGCTCAGTGCACAAAGCACTTCTCATACCTGGCCCCGAGGAGCCCAGCCTCGCACTACAAAGGCTGGGAGTTCATTTAGCTCATTGCAATCTGCGGATTCATTCACAAATGTTTTCCAGCAGATGTGCAAGCCCCTTTAGAAATGGCACATGCATAGATGGCTGTGCATTGCGTATGAACATACTTTGCTTCATCACTTTTAACACAATTCTTAGAAACCCTTGGCTCCAGGCTTAAAAACCACAGATTTCAGTTGCATACAGAATTTCAGCTTATAAATGACTCCTCTTTGCCTCAATGGCCATGCTCGTCCTGAGGAAATGTGACTTAAACTCAGACAGGAGAGACTTTCTTTGTTTCTTTTTCAATTTCAGTTGAGAGGGGACATGCCCACTGTGCTACAGGGCCTGCTGTAGGGGTTTTAAGCTTGTATAATACCCAGATGGCTGGTGCTGGCAGAGCTAGCTTTGGGTGTGAGAGATGGCTGGCAGGCACTGTGGGGCTTGGGGCTGGCCTGTGAGGCTGGACCATGGGTCCCCAGTAGCCATGGGGTGATCTGGGCCACCCTGTGACAGCCTCATTCTTTGAAAGCTGTGACATGCACACAGTGCCACAAGGCAGGGGAACACCAGGAGGCAGCTTTGGGAAAGTGGCTGCCTCCAGAGCCACTCCCTTTGTGTGGTGATGGAGAGGATTGGTTTCAGACAGATAGACCTTGACACCAGGTCTGTGTCCCTCGTCTTGGCCAAACCACCCAGGCTGCTGGCTTCAGGGCAGTCTGTGTGTCTGGGCTCAAAATGACATGGAGGCTGCTGGCAGGACTAGTGTCCTTGTAGGAGTGTGGGTCCAAGGCTGGGAGTAACCATGAATGATCCTTTTGTCCCCTTTCCCCCCTCCCCTTCCTCACACCAGCACATATATATCCTCAGGTGGCCAAGGACCAGGGTATAAATTTGACTTCTCCTTAGTCAAAACTTCCACTAATTTGATCATGGTTTTGCCAAGGAAGGAATAAATATGGAGCAGGGACTTTGGGGATTTGTGCTATAAAAGTGAGAGCTGGAGAAACCGAGACTGAAGCAAATTTTTGAAGCAAGCAGTCAGATCCAGGCATCCTGTCTCCTTTCTATATGTAAATCTGGCCGAGCCTCTACCCCCGGCCTCAACACCTGCCCCCATGCAGAGCACAGATTATCAATTGCTAGTGGGGGACCTCTGACAATTGATAACAACAACATCCTGAGTTTCATGAGGGTCAAGTCACCTCTAGGTCAGACCAAGCCACAGGGGTTGAAAGCCAGCTTCCTACTTCTGCCCCTCTACACTGGTGTTGTGCACAGCTCTTTGTCCCAAACCTCTGCAACACACTTATCAAGCATACTCATATAAAGGCAAGCTGGAAATTTCACGCTTCTGAATGTAAAATAGATCACTCCATACAATTCTCCCATTTGTGCAGGTGTATTTTGCCTTGGTGCCAGCATACACATATTTCCAGGTACAGTGTATATCCCTATCTTGTGAAAATCCAGACACTTCTTGTCTGCTGCCCAAAAATTTGAGATTTGTCTTTTCCTTATAAGCTTTAATGCCCAGTCTAGGAGCAGTTTAAATACCCAAAGGACTGGGGTTAAAACCAGCTGAATGATCCGCAATGCAGTCTTAAAAATGAATTTCCTGTTCCCTCAGGTGTGGGGAAGTCCTTTCCTTGCAGCTGGTCCAATGAATTGGGCACCTTATTTCTTTCATTTTCCCATTAGCCAGTGTGTAATAAAGCACCACAGACATCAAGCATGATTTAAATCTCCACTTCTACTTCTGCTCAATATGCATGTCTGTGTAAGATATAGGATTTTTTCCCTCTTTTCTGTTTCAATTTATCTCCCTCACTCAGGAGTTTGCTGGTGAATACAATGGCTTCAGACTGGAGGGAGCTGCAGCTAATTTTCTTGTTCTGTTTGAATAAATGGCTGTTGACTCTTACAGAAGTAGGTTAGCCTTCTCATGTGGTTGTAATCTCCTTAAGTCCCAGCCACAGAGCTTCTTATGCCAGTTGCATAAAAAAATACACCTTTCATTCATGGCTGTATTTGTCCTTGTTTAGTTCTTTTTCTGCATATCCAGCTCTAAAAACTCTGACCTTGGGAAGGTCCTATTGTAAATGTGTTTTTCTGAGGACTCTAGTTCTCCTTGTTCAGGTAGCTTTTGCTGCTTGTCCTACCATGAAAGAGGAAGGGAAGCCTCCACACCATGGGAAAAGTATACATGTCTTGTTGTAGGAAGCAGGGTCCTTGTGGGCATAAGTGCACCTTGCCACACACCCTGCATTGGCCAAGGGAGTGACTGCACGGTGAGATCCCAGTTTGATGCTACTCTCCTCTGGAGCTCAGATGTCATCTCCCACGGCCTTGCTCTTCCTGCTGTCCTTAGGATTCTTAGGATAGCACTCAGGGAGCGCTGCTGAAATCTTCCCAGTATCCCCAAGTACAGATGGTAACCAGGGAAGCTGAAAGCATAGAGGTCCAACCAAACTGGCAGCCTGTCATGGTATCTTTCCACCACAGTAAGCTACACACTGTGGTTATTCACAATAAACCAGGTGGCACCCAAATAATTTTTGCCTTCTGTCATGGTTAGTCTCTATAAAGGCCCAGGAACGAATCAAGTCTGTTGCTCCGTTTCGTACATTTCCATAAGGTGAGGTGGCCTCTGTCTGGATACAGTTTCTAGAAAATAAAGTGTGGAGGTCTAAGGATGAAGGTTCACAGTCTTCTTAAACCAGCAGAAGGTGATGACTTGCCCTCGATAAAGGTGGATTGGGTTAGAGAACATCCAGGCAAAGTCAACGTCCACGGATCCTGACAGGATATATCCATGAGTGCTGAGAGAGCTGGTGAACACCATACTGAGGCCGCTCACAACATCTTAGGAATGTCATGGAGATCAGGAGAGGTGCCTGAGGACTGGAAGAAAGCAAAGGTCACCATGGTCTTCAGAAGGGGCAAGAAGGAACTCAGGGAACTGCCAGACAGCCAGCCTCACCGCAATCGCTGGAAAGGTTATGGAAAGGTTATAGAGTGCTTCATTCTGGAAGCCATCTCTATCCACAGGGATGACAAGAAGGTGATCAGGAGTAGTCACCATGGATTCACTGAAAGTAAATCATGCTTGACCTGCCTGATAGCTTTCTATGATGAAATAATTATTTACCTGAATGCATGAGGGGACAGCAGTGGATATTGCCCACCTCAACTTCAGCAAGGTTTTTGAGAGTGTCTCTCAAAATATCCTTATAGGCAAACTCAGGAAGTGTGGACTGGATGCATACAGTGAGGTGGATTGGGAACTGGCGGAACAGCAGGTCCCAGATGGTCACAATCAGTGGCACAGGGTCTGGCTGGAGGCCTGTCACAGGTGGTGTCCTGCAAGGCTCAATACTGGGCCCAGTACTATTGAACTTATTCATTAATGACTTGGATGAAGGAGCAGAGGCCTTCTCAGCAGCGAGTTCACTGACAACACAGAGCTGGGAGGACTGGCCAATACCCCAGAGTGCTGTGAGCCCTCCAGAAGGATCTTGACAGGTCGGAGAGATGGGCAGAGAAGAACCATCTGAAATTCAGCAAAGGCAAATGCAGGTCCTACACCTGGGAGTGAATAAACCCCTGCATCAGCACAGGCTGGGGGCTGACCTGCTGGGAAGCAGCTCTGTGGAGAGGGATCTTCGGTTATGCATGTTAAAGGCATCCTCTGAGAATGGCAGGAGAAGCACGAAAGGCAGAATTTCAGTGGTCACAGATCCTGATATCTTTATGTTTAGGTGAGAGCTGGGAGATAAGTTTTGGGAAGCATGTTTTGAGATTTAAATGCCTGGCAGAGTTAGGGCATTTCTCAGCTATAAACATTCTAAATGGTTTCAAACACTCAAACCTTGCCATAGCACCCACAATAATGAAA
The DNA here is from genome assembly GCA_013397115.1 of Edolisoma coerulescens. Taxonomy (NCBI): domain Eukaryota; kingdom Metazoa; phylum Chordata; class Aves; order Passeriformes; family Campephagidae; genus Edolisoma; species Edolisoma coerulescens. The sequence goes on along the minus strand of VWZW01002078.1, from coordinate 2,502,635 downwards.
AATGCAAGTATTTTGCAAGCTGAACAGCATCTGGATTGTTCAACAGCTTAAAGATATGTTGCAGAAATTAAAACTTGGTGAAGTAACCTTTGAAGGAAGACATATTCCTCCTTTTAATATTTGTTGTTAATTCAGAGGCTTCAAGTTAATTATTTTGCTTCCAGCATATAATTCAACCATTTGACTTTGCTAGATGCACAGTTCTGTTCCTCTGAATCCTAGAAGCATATTGTTTACACAACATAATCAGCAAATGAAAATTATCTTGTTCACAGAGGATCTGGTTCTCACAAAATATCTACACCCTTCCCTGCTCATGAATTATAGATGTCTGGCATCTTTACCATAAACTTGGCTGGGCTATGTAAAATCATTTTCTGGAGAGTGTGTTTTATTTTGAATGAAGCAAGCAGGCAAGAGGCCAGTAGGATTAAAATGGATTCTTTATTTAAAACAACTCACAAAATACAGCAGCTCTTACCACTTTGTTAGTGNCCTGTCATGGTGTCTTTCCACCACAGTAAGCTACACACTGTGGTTATTCACAATAAACCAGGTGGCACCCAAATAATTTTTGCCTTCTGTCATGGTTAGTCTCTATAAAGGCCCAGGAACGAATCAAGTCTGTTGCTCCGTTTCGTACATTTCCATAAGGTGAGGTGGCCTCTGTCTGGATACAGTTTCTAGAAAATAAAGTGTGGAGGTCTAAGGATGAAGGTTCACAGTCTTCTTAAACCAGCAGAAGGTGATGACTTGCCCTCGATAAAGGTGGATTGGGTTAGAGAACATCCAGGCAAAGTCAACGTCCACGGATCCTGACAGGATATATCCATGAGTGCTGAGAGAGCTGGTGAACACCATACTGAGGCCGCTCACAACATCTTAGGAATGTCATGGAGATCAGGAGAGGTGCCTGAGGACTGGAAGAAAGCAAAGGTCACCCTGGTCTTCAGAAGGGGCAAGAAGGAACTCAGGGAACTGCCAGACAGCCAGCCTCACCTCAATCCCTGGAAAGGTTATGGAAAGGTTATAGAGTGCTTCATTCTGGAAGCCATCTCTATCCACAGGGATGACAAGAAGGTGATCAGGAGTAGTCACCATGGATTCACTGAAAGTAAATCATGCTTGACCTGCCTGATAGCTTTCTATGATGAAATAATTATTTACCTGAATGCATGAGGGGACAGCAGTGGATATTGCCCACCTCAACTTCAGCAAGGTTTTTGAGAGTGTCTCTCAAAATATCCTTATAGGCAAACTCAGGAAGTGTGGACTGGATGCATACAGTGAGGTGGATTGGGAACTGGCGGAACAGCAGGTCCCAGATGGTCACAATCAGTGGCACAGGGTCTGGCTGGAGGCCTGTCACAGGTGGTGTCCTGCAAGGCTCAATACTGGGCCCAGTACTATTGAACTTATTCATTAATGACTTGGATGAAGGAGCAGAGGCCTTCTCAGCAGCGAGTTCACTGACAACACAGAGCTGGGAGGACTGGCCAATACCCCAGAGTGCTGTGAGCCCTCCAGAAGGATCTTGACAGGTCGGAGAGATGGGCAGAGAAGAACCATCTGAAATTCAGCAAAGGCAAATGCAGGTCCTACACCTGGGAGTGAATAAACCCCTGCATCAGCACAGGCTGGGGGCTGACCTGCTGGGAAGCAGCTCTGTGGAGAGGGATCTTCGGTTATGCATGTTAAAGGCATCCTCTGAGAATGGCAGGAGAAGCACGAAAGGCAGAATTTCAGTGGTCACAGATCCTGATATCTTTATGTTTAGGTGAGAGCTGGGAGATAAGTTTTGGGAAGCATGTTTTGAGATTTAAATGCCTGGCAGAGTTAGGGCATTTCTCAGCTATAAACATTCTAAATGGTTTCAAACACTCAAACCTTGCCATAGCACCCACAATAATGAAAAATGCAAGTATTTTGCAAGCTGAACAGCATCTGGATTGTTCAACAGCTTAAAGATATGTTGCAGAAATTAAAACTTGGTGAAGTAACCTTTGAAGGAAGACATATTCCTCCTTTTAATATTTGTTGTTAATTCAGAGGCTTCAAGTTAATTATTTTGCTTCCAGCATATAATTCAACCATTTGACTTTGCTAGATGCACAGTTCTGTTCCTCTGAATCCTAGAAGCATATTGTTTACACAACATAATCAGCAAATGAAAATTATCTTGTTCACAGAGGATCTGGTTCTCACAAAATATCTACACCCTTCCCTGCTCATGAATTATAGATGTCTGGCATCTTTACCATAAACTTGGCTGGGCTATGTAAAATCATTTTCTGGAGAGTGTGTTTTATTTTGAATGAAGCAAGCAGGCAAGAGGCCAGTAGGATTAAAATGGATTCTTTATTTAAAACAACTCACAAAATACAGCAGCTCTTACCACTTTGTTAGTGTCGCCTATGTCTTTCCAGATCCCTTTTCCAGGCTTTGACTGGTGCTCTCGAGTATACTCTGCATCTCTCAGGGCACATCAGAGGGTGGCTGCTGCCCAGGGCCAGTTGCCACCGGAGAGCCAGTGGACACGGGAACAAGGAGACTCTTATTGGAGCCCCAGCTGCCAAGTCACTGGGTCCATTATCCCAACCCTAGCATGAGGAAGGGACATCCATCTTTCTGCTCACTCAGCTTAAGGGAAATAATTCCTCCAGGTATAATTTGGAAATACTGTGAAGCTTTAATTCTCTGAAATCACAACAAAGAGCTCTCGGATTCCCTGATGAAAAAGGGAATGCTCTGTATCTATCTAATATTACATTGCATTCAAAGCTCTCTGAATTTATTTGGACAGTATTAACAGAAGTTTATTGAATACAGGCAAAATAATAAATGAACCACATCCACAAGAGCTGGGATAATATGAGGTACTCTGGCAGTGCCAAGAACTGTCCTGCTTGACCAAACACAATGCAGTTACCTTCTCCACTCCCAGCAAAATCTACCTGTGTGATCTCCTTTTAAGTCACTGCAACATTTTTCTCCCTGTTGAATTTGATACAAAACAGAGAAACCAGGCAAACCTGAAACAAGAGATATGGACCTCCTTTGCTGAAGAAGAAGTACCCTGACAGCAACAAACAAACTTAACTTTAGTGTCACGAAAGATACCAGAGTATTGTAAAAAATACTTCTTGGTGCAATGAAACTAAAAGCTGCCAAATCATTTAGCAATGACCTCTGACAGGAGAAATCAAGTCTGTGTCTTGAACTTCTGCCTCAATTACTGTTTCAATGTCAGTTGTCTGTCTGCTGTCATACCTGGAGAGCCCTGGCTCCTGCCCTATTCCTGTGTCAGCAGAGCTGAAGTGTTTCTGAGTTCAAGCAATAGCCACCCCTAAAGGCCCATGAAAGTATTTGCTCTTACCCACTGTCCTTGGGTCCTCATCATACAGGAACCCCTTCCAAGGCCACTGCCCTGAAATAATAGATTATCCTTTTGCTATCTGACCTCCAGAGAGCCAAGAAATGGCCTGTCCCACAATGAAAAATCTTTACTGCCTCATGACATCCTCATTACAAAAGTGGCCTTGCCACCTCTTTAATCACTACTCCTTCTTTCATATTTTGTCTTGCCACGTTCACTGCTTATTAGTTTGCTCAGCTCAAGGACTTTTGACTTTTGCAGGTTGTCAACACCATAGTGACTACCCCTTGCAGAGCACCCTGAGCTGTGGGAACAACTGCTCGCCCCATGCCAGCCCCTGTCCCAAAATTGCCTCTTCCCTGTGCTGCATCTCACAGCTGAGGCTGGGATGGACAGAGGTGAGCCCTTCTAGGCAAGGACAAACAATACTGAAAATGAGGGAGGAAAAGGTTAAGAAAAGCCCAAGAGCCCTGTAGCTGCAATTGGCAGCTGTGTAGTTAGGAGGACTTAGAGGGCTCCAGAAAGAAAGCATTTCTCTGTGCACTTTCCAAGACTTGTTTTGAAAAGATGCCAGGCAGAGCTCTTCAGAGCTAAGTGCAAGAAGTAAGCATGATGGCGACATCTTTAAAACTGGCCAGCTACCAATGGGCTTTTACAGGGCCAGAGCGATAAGGCCGGTAGAAGACTATTTTCTTTGTTGTTGTGAAATCACATAGGCGTAGCTCTTATAGCTGTTTAGGTATTTATGCAAGAACACGTGCTAAAGAAACACCTATGTCACTGAGACAAGAGCAACCTCCATAATTTATATGAGAAGGCTGACATTCCAGCATTAAGTAAAAAAAATATTCTTGACATTTGCCATTTTAAAATCACCTCTGGGCAGGATATCCAGTCAGACATTGCCACAGTCCAATTAACCAGATAAGAGGAGGGACAACAGTTAACATTCAAAAATACACAATTCTCCCCCCTTCCCTTGCCTGAAAATAAAAAACAATTAGAGTAGGATTATATGTTTGTTACCATGTCTATTAATAATCAGCCCAAGGGCATGAAGAAGAGACCTTTTGACAAAGCAGAAATTAGTAAGAAATAGCTTAGGGACATCTGCTTAGAGTAGATTAGACTTGTCATTGAAAAGGTTTCCCCCTCCCCAGAAGATGCTTGGAGTTGCAGTATCGTATTAGGGGAAAATACTACAAAGGCTGCCAAAAATGCATCAGAAGAAACTTAATGTAAGAGGAAAGGCTGAAGCATGATGGTGTTCCAAAGATTACTGGTTTAATGCTCAGAATTTCTCTAGTCCAGCTTTTGTACTATCAGCAAAAGGTCCAGAGTTAAAATAAAATATGTGTATTCTATTTCTACTTTCTGATACTACTGAAGTGGATGTAGCAATTTCTTTCCTACATGTGGTACTTTTTTTGGCTTATAAGGGAACCAACACAGAGATCCACTGTATTGCAAAAAAAAGATGTATTTTGGTGTCAAAAAGGGTCACGTCTCTGACTTCTGCTATTTCTGATCTGAGTAACAATAAAAACTGGTTTTGTGTGCAAGACAGAAGGGTCATCTTGGAGCTTGTGGAAGTTAATTATGCTTCAAATCAGAGGAAAGAAGGAAAGGACTATTTCTGAAAATGAGTAAACACAAAAAAATACAAATGTACTAAAAATTGTCACCCAGCCACTAGAGTGAATACTGGGAGTCAGGGCTGTTCAGTGCTTCAAACAAGTGAGAAATGGAGCCAGGGAGGGAGGGGAAGAGCAGGGAAATACTTCTTTTGGTAACAAATTCCATCCTATAGGTATATAAATAACCCCAGACAGATGCAGACAAGAGGAAGAGGATCTACCCAAGAAGGCAAACAGTAAGACATGCTGATGAATTCATGTATTTTCCTGGTGTAGTTCCACTGCTGCATATCCTGTTTCCTTCTGGTCAGTTAAGTATGTAAAAAACCAAACCAAACAAAGCAAAATTCACTAATGCCTTTTGTACTTCGAAGTGGAAAGAGAGGAAACAGAGAAAAACTATGCTGGTTCCAAGGGCACACACTAAATCAATTTCTGTAGAAAAACGGAGGCTTGTAAGGTTCTATTAATGAAATAAATTCTCTGTGTATGACAAAAACTTCCTAATTTAAAGCTTTCACTGATAGAAGAAGGTACATTCTCCCATGTACATTAAAGCCATCAGAAGCAGTTTTGTAATCACAACACTTCAGCTATTGCTTCCTGTCCAAGCACAGTGTAATCAGGAGAGGGAAGTGCTCCTGCTCATAATAACTTAGAAGCCCTTAGTATGAAGTAGGAGCAGTTGTTTTTTTCCCAGATGAAAGACTCAAAAGCAGAACCATTTTTCCTATGCTATTTAATGAGATAAGATGAACCTGAAGTGAAATCTTTGCCTTACAAGAAGACCCTAAAAAATAATACTTGCATGCAATTGCACGTGATAAGATCATTCTTAAAAACACAAGACTTAAGTGCATGAGAGCAATCATTAACATGAAGAAGGGAAAGGTGGGTCATCTTTAGTGTCTGCAGTGTGAAATTCTGTGTTTTTTCTTGTGTCTGTGGAATTTAACAAATACTACCACTCAAGATTTGTAAGATTTGTTTTAGCAGAGCAGACAGGAAAGTCTTTCTACCTGCTCTCCAAGATACTGTGGTAAAACAAGCCATTCCTTTCTCAGTCTGTCTGCATGGTTCCTCATTATTAATTGTATTTCCCAAGCTTCAGGAGTGTCTTCATTAACCTTAGGAAGTCTTGTTTTCAAATTCCAAATGTGGTTTCTTCTCTGATCCTTCTTACATCCCCCTCTTTAAAATGAAAGGCTCCCATTCATAGTTACCCTTTCTTTCCTTCTCTTTTGCCAGTTTTCAGTCCAATATGCTCATTGTCCTTCTATTCCATGACTTCAGACCTTAGACATTTTAACCAACAGTGGAGAATGTTGTCAAATGCTTTCTGAAAAACGGAGTCTATAATATCCTTTCCCCTTCCTTACCAGGGCAGTAATTTCCTCAAAGAATTCCAACAAATTAGTTAGGCATGATCTCCTTTCCCTGAATTGATGTTAGCTGTCTTTAATCAAGCTCTGCTTTTCCAAGTGTTCCCTATTTGATTCCTTAAAGGAGTTTCAGAGTCTTTTCCCTTCAGTGAAGTTAAACTGACAAGTCTGATTTTTCCCAGTGTTTGGGGAAGCTGTCTCCTTTTTTTCCTTAAGAAAAAATGATGAGAAATAAATTTCAAGTAATTCCAATAGCCTCCCATCTAGAGACACTTATTCCCCTGGATTCTTAAGCACAATTTTTGCTGTCAAGAAAGGGGATGCATACTAAGAAGACAAGGATGAGAATGAAGAAACACAACATTCCAGATGACCATTTTGTGTAATCAGATGGTATACTTCGAAAGCTGGAAACCAGATACTAACAAGTATTTCCAATGAAGCCTAAGATTTGCATGGATCAAACTCATGTCCAGTTCCTCCTGCAGGCAAGCCACAACTGGGACCCATACAACCCTATACGCTTCCTCATGGACCTCACTGTGGAACATCTGCTGAAATGTGACATGGTTTCTGTTGAAGTCTTTGGTCTATGCACCTAAGCGGCTTTTCAGGCTGCCCCCCGAGGTCATCCTTCACTTTAAGCATGAGTAAATTGGGAAGAGGGATGTGAGAGATTAGTCCATCAATCTGCATGTCCTCCTGTACACATGAATGATGTAGTGCATGACCTGGCTTCATGATGGCACGAACCTCTCTGCACACACTGCTGAGTGCAACTGCATCTGTGTCAAAGCCAATTATTTGCCATGCAGTGCCAGAGCCTGTCTCTTGCTCTTGGTGGATATTTGCTGGCCATATCCAGTAACCTCTGACTGCACTTGGAACAAGCCATGAGGGGCAGGCAGACCACAGTGAGGTGGGAGGCTGTGACCCAGCCTCGCCTGCAGTACCTCAGGGCAGGGCAGCCTGGGAGCCTGGCACAGGGCACTTACCATACCCCGCTGCTCTCATGCCTGGGTCTGGCCTTTTTTGTGGGTGAGTTTCACTGTAATCTTTCCATAAATCACCCCTTTCTTCAGATGCAAGCTTCATTCCCACTGTCCTCTAGGGACAGAGACAGAGGACAGACAAGAGGAAAGCTGCCTGAGGGAAGGGGACAAAGGCATGGTCATGCAGGATAGCCTTGCACCTGGCCATTGCACCTGGTCTCATGAAGTAGGAAAATGCCCAACACAAAATTGCATCTGAGAAAAAAAAAAAAAAAGAAGTTTTCACCCCTGTTATTGGTAGGAAAAAGGAAATAAAAAACATCAAAGAAAATAAGGAGGTTCTGCCTCTTTGAAGTATGCAAGATCCACTCAAAGTTACAGCAATAAGCACATCCCATGAAACTTTACATTTTGATACAAAGTTGGATTGTATGCACTATGCATTTCTTGGATTCTCATCTCTGCAAGTGATACTGTATTGATCTAAGATTAGAAATAAGAAGTCCCTGTGTCAGTAGGTTTCTGTCCAGAGTGAAGGTGACTGCTGGATCCCCCTCATTTCAAACGCAGATTGTTAACACAGACTGTTCTGGGAACACATAATTTACTGCTTGAAAGGAAAGGAGATTCTGGAGGCTGCAGAATCTCTCACAGGTAAGGAATATACATTTGAAAAGATAACAGAATCAGTCATTAGCATTAATTGTGCTTTAAACACTGGATAGCCCTCAAAGCTGTTTCTTTATGCTTACGAGAACAATATCCACTTCCAACTTCTGAGTCTCCTCTTATTTCCTTCTTGCCACTAAGCACCATTCTTAAAGCATCAGAGTTCTGGAAAGGGAGTTTCCTAAACTCACTCTTAAACCCTTCTGCCTCTTTAAAAAAACAACTCCCCCATAAAAAAAAACCCAAACAAAAACCAAAAACCAAAAAAAGATAGGTTGTTTGCTTCTGTTACTCCTACACTAAAAGTATTCAGAACCTCATATCTCTGCTGTTCTGATTTTCTTTCTTCCTGTTTCCAGATTTCATGACCCATCCATTTGTCCTTGTGCTAAAATTTCCCTTTGACTTAAATACATCTTCTTGTTTCCTGAAAGGTCTCCTCTCTTTTTGCCATTCTCCTTCCTTTCTCATTTCTGACGTCTGCTTTTCAAAGTCTTATCTCACTCATGGCAGCTTGTCTAAAAAAAAAATTGTTGATGGATCAGGCACCAGTTTTGTTCCACTAAGCTGAAAGTCTTTTAGACTTTTGATTTCTGGAGGAAAGTGACTCAGACAGATCTGCTAAACTGCAGTTAACTGACCTTAGCTTGTGGCATATCTCACATAAATCATGTCACTTCAAACACAGCAGAAGGGATTAAAACTAGTATTTGAGACAGGAGCATAAGCATGGTCATTCGGTTGTGTTGCTTAGACGTGTTCTGGAACAAAATACAGCAGACATGCCAGCTTCTGTAAATCTTATTCCATTTTCTGGGTTTGTTTTTTGCAGAACTGATGAGAATTAATGGTCTGTAAAAGGCAGCAGACACTCCTACTTTATGAAGCAGCACCCGGGGCTAGTACAGCATCTGGAAAACTGGTGAAGGTGTCAGCCCAACACTGAAAAGTTGCTCTTGCAGGCAGAGAAGAGGGAAAGCAGGGGAGTGGGAACCTCAGCTGCCAGCCCACAGGTTAAAGCATGGTACCCTTCCCAGCCCTGGCTGGAGAGCTGAGCACACAATGATGAGCTGGAGGAAGCAGCCAGCAGAAAGTGAGTTTCATAGCATTACTCAGAAAGCCAAATCATATTAATTTTATAATTAATTCCTGCAATGCTAATGAAGGATAGCCTTGCAAGACTGGTGAAAGGACAAAACAGAGACACTTTTAAAAAAGATATTTATAAACTAATTGAAAAGCATATTGTGCATGGTTTTATGCAGCAGTCAGATGACCTTCTCCTTTTATAACCAGCAGCTTTTCACCACAGTGGACACACTGTCTCCAAGGATGTCCAGTGCAGTGTAGAACCCAATAGAGGAGCAGAAGGAGCACACTTAATCCCTGACATTTCAGTCCCATGACAGCCCAAGCATGCAGCAGTAACTCCATTATTAAATCTCAGCCCAACTCAGAGAGTGTTTCCAGACCTTCTCCAAAACCAATAAAACACTATTTTTAAAAAGCCAGGAATGCTGGTGTTTTGATGGACCAATAAAAGACACATTCTACTGCTACAATTTTATCATTTACCTATGTTACTAAGACTTACAGCAGCTTCTTCCTACTATCAGGTTTGATATTTTTGATAGATTTCTAATTGACCTGACATCACTGCACCTGAAAATGTATTCTTGCTACATATCTGGTGTCTTATGAAGTTCCACATAAAAATACTGTGATTCAGCTGATTTAAAACAGTTTGAGTTTGCCTTGAAAACAGGCCTTCAGTTAAAGATGTACCTCCTTTTTCAATTCCAAATCATAGCTTCCTTTTTTTGGCTAGCTTTCCTATGCTGACTGCTAGACTGGCCCTCAGCAGACCACCCCACACCATTCACCCTTAGACCTTACCAGGCCTCCACATGAGTGCAGATGCTGATTTTGTCTTTTTGATTCCTGCTGTGCCCCTTGTCCTGACTCAGCATCCTGGTGAGAGCAACGTGCTTACTGCTACCATTGTCACTCACCCAGCTGGCGAGGTTCCTCGCCGTGGTTATTTGCCTGTGGTAGCTTCAAAGACCATCAGCATCACCTCCCTGGGGTTTACCAGATGCAGGTTAGCAGTTGCCTGCTTTGTACTTCATGCCCATTGCAAAAGGACTTATGGAAGAAAACCACAAAGAAATGAACTGTAAGTGTGTCCCATCATCCTCCTATGGTGGGCCCAGAAGTCACAGTGTTGTGAGCCTGCCTCAGTGAGAAGTGATTTCTTAGCTGACATTTGGGTATGTGGGAGGCTAATAAGTGCTCACGCTGCTTTTCAGCCATCTAATCAAAATCAGTTGTGGTTTATTTCTAGCCTTCACCTCCATGTGCACCAAGGAAAAAAGTCACTGGTACCGTCCACTGAAGTCGTCTGCATTTTTTCCATGTCCAGTTGACTCTTGATGTTATTCTCAATAGACTAATACAGAACATACGTAAATTGGACTGTAAGAACATATTTAGTATATTTATCTTTGAAAAATGAAGTTATGATGAGGTATGAACATCAAGGGGGAAGGGGGTGGGCAGATGGCTGGGAATATTTCATCAGGGCACAGCTAATCTCCTATCTGGATGCACTGTTCCCAGGTGATCAAGAGTTGACTGAGTTTCAATCACAAATGTGGCTCATTTCTTTCCTGCTTTAAACCAAAGTGAGCTTGAATTCTCTGGGCTAATCTACACCTTTTTCTCATTGCAAGACTTGGCACTATTCAGTACAAACAGCATGCTTTGCTCAAGGAACTGCAAGAGTAATGAAGGCTGAGGCTTTTTGAATCGTGCCTGAGATGCATTAGCAAAGCTGTGGGGCACTTCCCGCAGCACCTGCCTGGGCTGTTCCTGGCAGCACTGGGAGCTGATGGGTTTTCCCTTTCCAGATCTCCAGATGAAAACAGCTTTTAAAGAGGCAGCTCCTATTGCATGCTTGATTTTGGCAAGTAAAGGCTGATGCTTAGGTGGGAAGAGAAATCATCCGTTCCTTTTCATCGTGACCTCTTTACCTTAGCTTCATTGCACATCTGGTCCTCTTACCCCGTGCCACTGCCTCTGATACACCCTTTCTTCTTTCCACTTTTCTCCCTTTGTAACTTATCCCCCTCTTGTGTTACCACCTTTCAAAATCATAATAGCTTAACATGATGTTTCCTGCTATCATTCCTTCCTCACCTCCTCACCTGTGGTCCTGGTTGCAGCCATAAGCTCTTTGGGAAAAGGGCTTCCTCCGTCTCCTTTCTGCATCTGCTGGATGGGGGCCCCAGGCCTGGTTGCTTCGTAGGCTAATAAACATGAATAAAAGTAGTGATAACAAGTAGCAACTCTGCTCCTCAACTAATCAGTTCCTGCATATGTTGAGTACTTTTTTCTTCAGAAATTGCATATCCAATAGCAGAAAATGGGAACTAATCTGTAATTTTATGTGTTGTCAGTTCAAAGGACAGTAATCACCTCACCTGAGTTATGCCGCTAACCTGATGCAAAATGAATTTGGAATTCAAGTCATGGGAATACATTTTTCATGAACCATTTGAAGATGGAATTCCTGAAGAAATTAGTGAAAATTTTTGTGTAAGAATCAATAACAAGAAAGTCCTGAACTGCTCCTTAAGAGTTCACAAGTCAAAAAAGTACTGAACTTCATCCAATAAATAATACATTGTGAATTGTTCACACAGCTGTGCTCTACTTGCAAGAGAAGTTCAGGGGGTCTAATAATCCCTCTTCATGCAGAATATTTTGTTACATGGGGAAAATAGTAATTCAGAGGATTCTCAATTTTTCTCCTGTAATAAATTAAGAAACTGTTTGACTTTGGCATTTGGAAGGACAACACTTTTTTTTCTTCACTGCTGTGAACTGTCTCAGAATAGCTTTTTTTTGAAGGAAATTACTAGCATGGCTGCTATTAAACAATCAGCATTGGTCCAGTAATTACCACACAGTCCCAAATGATGTAGTACAGGAAAATATATTTATCCCAGAGATAGTGTGTGGTAACTTATGGTAAAAGTTGCTTCTTTAGGAGCAGCCACCACAACTCCATCTGTTTTAGCTAAAATAACTGTCCAAGTGACCCCAATTTCAACTTTATGAGGCTCATACTAATAGGGAATCTGAAGAAAATGAGACAGAGTTTAGCTTTGTGTCACTACTCACATTTTCAAGCTCTTTATCAAGTATCTCTTAAAAGTGTCCTGTATGCTAGAGCTCCAAATGTCTGTCTGCAAGTGACGGACTCATCTTTAAAGAAACAGATCCACTTAATGTGTCGAGCTACAAACATGAGCCTATTGGTGCATATGAACTAACATGTCATCCCGTGATTGATGTTTCCCTATTACTCTGCCAAAATACATTAAGTTAAGCTCCTTTTCATCTCCACAAATAGTAGGGACTACAGATGGCCCTCATTTGTAATCCTCAGGGACTAGCACAACCAAGCAATGCAAGAGGGTGTCGGTACCCATTGCCCGCCTGAAACAGATTAGGGAGATTTCAGTATGGAGCAGCATTACAGGAACAAAGTAACGTAGCAAGAAATAATGGAAAGGAAGGGGTGCCAACAATGGCTGCAGGCATTAGCGAACTGTGCAAATGACAATACTCTCTGAGCAGACAATCACAGAATCACAGAATGGGTAAAGTTGGAAGGGACCTGGTTCAACCTCCCTGCTCAAGCAGGGTCATCCCAGAGCACATTGCACAGGACTGCATCCAGACAGTTCTTCAATATCTCCGGTGAGGGAGACTCCACAACCTCTCTGGGCAATCTGTTCCAGTTCTCAGTCAACAGCAAGGTAAAGAAGTCCTTCCTTGTGTTCAGGTGGAACTTCTGGAACTTCCTGTGCATCAGTTTCTGCCCGTTGCCTCTTGTCCTGTTGCTGGGTACCACCAAGAAGAGCCTGGATCCATTCCACTGACACCCTCCCTTCAGATAATTATAGACATTGATGAGGTCCCTTCTCAGTTGTCTCTTCTCGAGGATTAACAGGCCCAGTTCCCTCAGTCTGCTCTCATAAGAGAGATGCTTCAGTCCCTTGATCATCTTTGTTGCCCTCTGCTGGACCTGCTCCAGGAGCTCCATGTCTCTCTTGTACTAAGGAGCGCAGAACTGGACACAGCACTCCAGATATAGCCTCACCAGGGCTGAGTAGAGGGGCAGGATCACCTCCCTTGACCTGCTGGGAATGCCCTTCCTAATGCACTCCAGGATACCATTATCCTTCTTGATGAGAAGGGCACTCTGCTGGCTCATGGACAACTTGTCCACCACGCCCTCCAGGTCTTTCTCTGCAGATCTGCTTTCTCAGCAGGTTACCCCCAGCCTGTGCATGAGGTTATTCAGATTCAGTGATATTTTAGCAGTGTGCATGACTCAAATCTGCGTATTCTCTGGTGGCATTCTGGTCCCACTGAATTTCATGGCTCACCTACTGACTTCAGTTTTGGTCAGGATTTCATCATGGCCTGAAGATTGTTGAGGTCCTGGATGAGAGGCAGAAAAAGGTGAGGTTTGTTTCTTGGCACTGTTTGTCAAGTGAGCTTGTGTGACTGGGAGATGGCTGGGCATCTGCTTTTTAAAGTTGTGCAAAGCAATTCCCCTGTGGCCTCAGACAGTTTGCTGGAGGATCCCACTGTAGGTGTCTTGGCTGCATCTGGTCATAGAATCATGGAATGGTTGGAGTTGTCAGAGACTTCAGAGATTGTCTAATCCTAATCGCCTTTCCATGCGCAGGTACACGTTCCACCAGGCTGCTCAAAGCCACATCCAGCCTGGCCTTGAACACTTTTAGGGATAGGGCATACACAGCTTCTCTGGGCAACCTGTTCCAATGCCTCACCACCCTCATAAGTAAAGAATTTCTTCCTTTTATCTGATCTAAACCTACCCAGTTATAGTTGGAAGCCATTACCCCTTATCCTGTCACTACAGGCCCTTGTGAAAAGTCCCTCTCCAGCTTTCTTGTAGCCCTCTTCATGTACTGAGCCTTCTCCTCTCCAGGCTGAACAACCCTAGCTCTCTTAGGCTGCCTTCAAAGAAGAAATGCTCCAGCCCTCTGATCATCTTCATGGATCCCCTCTGGGCCCACTCCAGTGGGTCCACAGGTCAAGGGAGCTGTGGTCCAGCAGACCTGGGAAGAGGAGCTCTGACTGCCCAAGACATGTTTTCTTGGAAAGCCATGCTGTGTCAACAGAGAGAGGAGATGGGCCCTGTATCAACTTCACCAGGATCAGGGCCAGCGGCAGGCAGGGCCCCAGCTGCCAGGCTCTTCTCAGGGTTGCACACACCCTACCAATTGAAGGCATTTTTGGACACAGCAAATGTGTGTCTGCTCACCAGTAAACATGTCCTCTCATTGTCCTCAGAGCTCAAGTACACAGGGTCCACCTCAGCCAGCCCTTGGCTCTGGAGCCTGCCAGTCCTTCTGTGAGAAGAGGAGGGGAGTGGGACGTGGATGCAGGTTTCCCTCTCCCATGGGTTTCATTTTACCTCACGTCAAAACAATTCCCACCTCTCATGTGAAGGGAGTGATTGTAACACAGACAGTCTTCACTTGATGCATATTATGAGAATGAATTTATGTCACCTCACTTTTTACAAGAAGAGGAAAAAAGCAAAGAAAGCAAATGACGATAATTTTGAGAGAGGGATTTGTGAGGCAGAGGATGGCGGATGTGGCTGTGAGCAGACAGTGCCAAGTGCAGTTCGGAGGCCAAGCAGGAAGGGAGCCCCGGCCTCCAGACAGCACAAGAGATAATGAAGGTCTTTCCAGACACTGTTATCTGCTTCAGCAAAGCATTGGGACTGGCCAATGGACCTTCTCCAGGGAAAGATGTATGCAACTCCTTGGAGGTCCATGCTTAGCCAGGGGAATGAGGCTGGTGTGGGTCTAGACTCAGAAACTGCAGAGACAGGGATGTCTGCATCTTCTGCACGGTTGCTGCTTGCAGCCATCCAGAAGTCTGGCTGCATCCTAGACATGTGACAGAGGAGCAGACAGCATTCTTCCACATTTTCGCATGGTGTAGTTACTCCTGACTGACTGAGGGTAATAGCAGAAAGGGCCTTCTGGAGCTGGGACCAACCTCTGGCACTTCTGTGTTTTCCCTTCTGTGCCACTCACTGCTTGCTTCATCAGTCCAGTGCAGTGCTGCAGCTGGCTCCTAACACCAACATTCCTGCCATGAAACTCACTGTCTGGTAAGAACTCCAAGTCTGGCTGCTCATCCCAGGTGGTGCCATGGTAGCATCCTTCCAACATCCTTCCTTTTATCATGCTGACAGGTATCACCTTGCATTTTCCTCACTCTTTTCTAGACTCTCTGTGCAGAAAGAGATGTACCAGTGCATGGGATAAACAAGGAATATCCCAGCCTTCTCACCCTGAGCAGGCCCACACAGCCTCTCTGAGTCCCCAAGGACTGGGGGCAACTTCACAGTGTCTTGCATATGTGCATTACTCCTCATTCTGCACCTTCCCTGGGATGCCTAAGGCCCTCAGCATCATGGTCATGGTTGACAGGTTCCCACCACCCTTCACCACCCACGTTTCTCTCTCTCCTTCTTCCATCACAAAAAGCCCCAAGATGAACTTTCAGGTGAGACAGTGGAGTTTGGAAGCTCCCTCCGGCCCCAGCTAGAGACACAGTGGAGAAAGAGGGAAAGGTGAGCAAGAGAGGGGGAGCAGATGACATGTTGAGAGAATGTGGAGGCTGGAAGCATAGTCTAGGCAGAGCGTGACTCTGAGGTAAAGGGCTCCTCCCATTCATGCTAAATTGTGAATAGCTTTTCCTTTACATTAAATAGCAAACTTCATAAAATGGTATAAATTTTCTTGTCACAGATCCAGTCTTAGATGTTGGATTCAATTGACTGACATATCTGTATCTTAATCCAGTTGAACTTAGATAGGACTGTTCTCATTATCTCTGCAGAACTGAGTGTATCAAACCTGAGCCCACTGCATTTTCCTTGAGAGTTTAATATAATAAAGATTTTAATAATCATATTCATAGTACTCCAATTAGGATGAGGTTGAAAATAATGATGCAGCACAAAGATAAATGCACTTTGGGTGGTAACTGAGTACTGAATATCCAACATCAAATATACAGTGTTGACACAGGCATTAAATGTGCATGTAAAGTATCCACATGCCAATTACTGACTGAATGTTATATCTGTGTGCATAAGAACATGCTTCCTTCTCTTACCTGGAAAGGATATAGGCTGAACTTCTGCATCTGCTTTTCAAAACAAAAAGGACTCCAGAATGGAACTTATTAGTGCAGGCTGGTGTATACTTCCAGGACAACTGAAAAGGTAGTAAAACCAGAATTATTCATTTCTCTTAAAATTTAAGTTTTGCAAATACTTGGATGTTTCATATCTACAGAAAGAATGCTCCCTCTTGGATACAAATAGCTTGATCCTGCAACCACTCCAGAATCATATGGAATGAAATTGAAAACAAAAGCCATTTCCATATCTGCTATCAGTCTTCATTTAAAAGGTGGGGATGAGTGAACCTTCCTGCTCACTTTCTCATTAATATTTCTGTGAATAAGATTGTGTTTGCAGTGGAGTCAAACAATTGTGGGCTTTCATGTGGGGCACTGTTGGTACTGGTGTGGCCATATTCAGTCTATGGGTTTCAAAGGCTTGGGAGAAGAATCAAGTGTTTTAAGCTCCCCATCAGCAGGAACATCTTACTGAAGAGAGGGACAAGTGTCTTGGAGAGGAACTACACAATATAACCCAAATAAGAAGACAAATCTCATGGTCTGTGTTGATATTAATGTGCTGTAGCAAAGGAACTTTAAGGAACCATGTGGGATAA
Organism: Edolisoma coerulescens; assembly: GCA_013397115.1. NCBI lineage: Eukaryota > Metazoa > Chordata > Aves > Passeriformes > Campephagidae > Edolisoma > Edolisoma coerulescens. The sequence continues at coordinate 2,485,709 of VWZW01002078.1, read as the reverse complement.
CTGTTATGAATGTTTTAAAATCTTGTTAATTCATCTTATCTATCATATCTTTTTGAAGAAAAATGGTGGAACTTTCTCCCAGTATTTCTTTGTGTTACACAGGAGATGCAATCCTGCTTCTTTTAACAGAAAGAATATCACAAAAAAGGATCTAGTCTCTGGTAAGTCTCCTCAGAGGGGTTAAATGCTATGATGCAGCACAACTGTTCACTGCCATGAGATCCAAGGACATCCTGCAAGGTGGCTGAGTCAAGGAGTCCAAGCATGGTTAATTCTGGAGACTACGGGACAGAAAGTCTTGCAAAGCACCAGGGCTAATGTTATTGGACTGGTACGTGGTTTGCCATAAATCAATTCAAACTTTCCTCATTGGAGTTTTTGTTCTACTAAAACAACCTTAAAAAAAAAAAAGTAAAAATATGTCTTTTCCAATGGCACATAACATCTATGTTATATCAGTCAGTAGGTAACCTCTGCAATATTATATGTTCACTGTGTGTCACTATAGGAAAAAAATCTTACCTTTGCAAATAGTGGGTTTTTTTAAAGTGGAAACAAGCAGTTCCCTACAAAGTTATTGTATTAGAAAGTTCAACTTTTCTCATTATTCTTTCTCTCTCTCTCCAGAAATATGTTCCAGCTCAATGCATTTAAGTGGAGTTTGAATTTTTCTCTCCTGAATCTCTGTTTAAAAATCTCAAATGCCAACATAACTCCACAGTTTCTTCTCTTACCAAAAGTCCCCTTTCTGTGGGCCATGGAGCAGGGGTCTTTCCAGGGGCTAGCACAGGATTTCACACAAAAAACAGCCAGCCTTCTGCAGCCCAGTTTCTTATTTAATTTCTGGATCATCTGCTCAGTGGCAGCATTTCAGCTGTTCATGGAGTTTTCCAGCATCCCGCAACCTCCACTGGGTGTGCCGAGGCTTTTGTTTCATTGTTGGTTTCCCTGCTATGCTGCCAATGACTGACAGCACACATATGCCCCCTGAGAGCACGATGGACTGTGTATAGTTCACCAGGGACATCCTGGAGGCTTGTGAACTGATGCAGGAAATATTGTCAACTATGTGTTACTGATATATCCCAGCTCTTCTCATGGCTCATATCTTTGAAGGTTTTGTATTTCCTTTTTTTTCTACTCCTGCAATTGATGGTGCCTGGAGTAACCCAAACCTGGTCATTACCAATAAATACTTGGTTAAAATATCCTAAGTTAACTAATTTGCTTTAAGAGAACCGACTGAGAGGTCGTTTTAGTCCTTATGATCATATCCTAACCAGGTGCCTAATTTACAGCTGATTGATCAATGTGGATCTTTAAAAAGCTGACTCCTGTGAGTCTAGCTGCACAACGTGAGCTGAAAATGAGCCATGAAGGAGCTGTGGGATGTGGAGGAGAGGGCATGAATGGCAGCGCTGCCTCTGGGGAGTGCTTCTCCTGCACCAAGGGGCAACTTGGCCTCCCCACACCCTAGATCACAGTCCTGACCTGGGCTGTGGCCGCCTGCCCCACCGCAGCCCTCCTCTTTGCACTGACTCATGCACCTTTTGCAGCCAAATGCATCGCACCTGCTTACGGTGTACACACCTCGCACCCACACACGCATCGTGCTCTCTCACATCCCGCACACACATCTCGCAAGTTCACAAACACATCTTGCACATCCGTTCCCAGTCTCCTTCTTGGTGCGCTATCAGGCCTTTCTTCAACACCTCCAAGAGAGAAACTGACAATGAAATGTCTCCTGCAGGGGTCTTTGTCATAGCAGAAGACAGTGCAGTGGGACAAAGAAAATTAAGTCTTTTCTGATCATTCAAATTCTACTGATGCATTACCCTAAGATAAAATTTTATTTAATCACAGCTGATTTTACTGTTGCTTTACCAGTCACAACAAAACAAATCAGGAAACTAGATGTGATTGTTGGGCAGTTTCCCCATCACAAGTGGGTGGGGAAATTGAAGCAGAAGCCCTTGGTCCAGCCCAGGGCAGCATCACCTTCACCAATAGATGAAGCAGGGCAGGGCAGTACCATTTCTATGAAATGCCTTGCTTTTCTGATCCTAAATGTCTATCTGCAGCAGGGAAGAGAGGCTGCCTACACAGCCGGGCATCTCCAGGCAGAGGAATGAAGCTTCTTCCCTACTGTCCAGGGAAGTAATTGAGTCACCATCCCTGAAGGTATTAAAGTATCTGTAGGTGTGTCACTTAGGGACATGGTTTAGGGAAGGCTTAGCAGTGCTAGGTTTAAGATTGGCCTCGATGATCTTAGTGATCTTTTCCAATGTAAATGATTCTGTGATTCTGCTTCTGAAGGAGTCCAGATCCTCAAACCCAGATTGCTGAAGATGTTTTGGTTGTATTTTAATGGACACAGGCTTCAGTGCAGTTAAGCAGACAGCTATCCAGATGAATGTGATTCATCCCATCCTGACTGTAAGATATCCTCCCTCTTTTTCAGCAGTTCGTGCCAGGGTTGCAGTACTGTGGGGCAGTCACCTCTGCCTGTGTGGGCAGCACAGGTCCCCAGGCTCTTTTCTACAGCTCAGAGAAAAGAGGGTGTATCACTGTTATAAACACACTGCTTTCAAAACAGCTAGCTGCTCACTGATACCTACAGACAGCCACCAGCTCTTCAGCATCAATTTCACGTATTTCTGATGGTTTACTTCAAATTATTAGTAAGTCAGAATGAACAGGACGTGAGAAAATATTTCCCACCCACTTCCTAAGGGGAGAAAGCTCCAACATTTAGGTGACTGACCACCTTTCTAGCTTCTGATCAAGTTCTGCTACCTGGACAAAAAGGGGTGAGTTTGAGCTTTTGATTGATGTCAATACTCTATTTTGTGAGCAAAAAGCGTCATTCACCAGGACACCATAAATCTGGTACAATTTGTTTGCTGGAATTCAAACTGACAGGTACTGTAGCTAGCTGCAACTTCCCAGCTAGGCATATCCTAGATCAGCGGAAAATCCACAAAGTGTGGAAAAGTGGTTACACTTATGATAATTGTTACAGTCCTGTATTTTCTACCAACAATGAAATCAGCCTGTAACTCCTGAATGGAAAGAATTATTCCATACCACTGTCCATTGTTCTGCATCATTACTAGGAAACAGGGTTATTACATATGATTAGGTAAACCCTAGAAGAGAAGAGATATATTTTGTTTTTAAAATATATTAAAGAAAGAAGAAAGTAAATCCTTTCCGACCTGGTAAATTCCTACTGTGCACATTCATCGAAAAGAAGACTTTTTAAAGAACATCACAGGCATAGCATGAACAAAGCAAAATCCAAGTTAAGGCAGGTGCTGTGGGCTCAGCTAAGCCAGGGATAGCATGTTAAATCTTTTCAAGAACACCAGAGGGGAATAGCCCTGTTTTGGAACAGCCACATCCATCAAGGGCTGACAGCCACCACCAAGGATAACCCCAGCCACGGCTACCCTGCCACTGCAGGCATCCCCGCGCCACACTGCCTGTTCCAGCTTTGGTGGGGCTGCCCAACCCGCACCAGTTTTGTGTCAGGTCAGCACCTGCACCAAAACACCTCAATAACTCAGGAGCCAAAGTTCCCTTCTGCAGGACACACCTGCAGCTGGGGTCAGGACCACTGAAACGTGCCACTCTGATACACTAGAATTGGGGGAGTTTGATTAACTTTTAGCCTTTTAGATAAGTTATACCAGTAAATACCAGTAAACATATACTGTAGATTTTGCTGTGGTATTCAGTCATCTTGACACAGTCTTTCATGTATTATAAAAATTATAAAAAAACCAACAAATCAGTCAAAGTGTCAGTCATTATATATGCTTTGTTCTATAGAACTGAAAGGATAACACAACAAATAGGTAATTTTCAGCATCATTACCTCCCCGGGTGACATACTTGCTGGGCCAGGGGCAGACATGGAGCTGTTTCTAGGCTGTTCCATGTGATGCTTTTTTGATCTGCTCCAGTCGTTGTTTTCAGGTGTTTTATCTGTTGTTGTTTACTTGAAGGGAAGCAAATTTTCCTTCTCCTGCTACAAAGCCATACAGAGGAAAGATTGAAAGATGAGCAGAAAAAAGCTTTCAGCCTCTCTTCCCTAAATGGCTGCTTGCTATGGAAGGATTAAAAGATGAGCAGAAAAAAGCTTTCAGCCTCTCTTCCCTAAATAGCTGCTTGCTAATGTGCCTTAAGCCTTTCTGGCTTCTGCCAAACCTTTTGCATTGACCGGAGAGAAAGCATGGAGAAAGAAGGAGAGGTGATTCCCATCAGATGATGAGAAATACACCCCACTGCCCAGGCCCAAACCAGTCCCCAGCCAGGGCAGGACTGGGAAGCCAGGTCATTCCACGGACAAACCTGCCCTCACTTGCGTGGGGGCAGGAAGAGGTGTCACAGTTTCAGGGGTAGCCCACCCTGCCTGCATGAGAGTGCTGCAGATGGACTTTGGAGATGAATTGCCCTCTCCCAGTGTTACAATCTGATTGTTAAAATTATGAGATGACTGCCTGAATTAAGGTGTAAACGATATGCTGAAGTTAATAGCAAAGATTTTATTTAAAAGTAAATGAGGGGTAGAGAGAGAGATAAAGGAAAGGCAAAGAGAGAAAGAGAGTGACAGAGAAACAGAGTAAGTAGAAAAAAGATACCACCACTCCGTAGATTCTAACAGCATCCTATTGGTCTTCTGGTCTTCTCATTGGTTGCAGATTGCACACATTAAATGGTGAGGGAAAAAATCAAAAAAAATTCTTCTTTCATGGGGTTTATATTGTTCAGGGGCTAGGTGGAAACGCCCCCGGTACCTCCCCTGGATGATGTAATACTGGATCAGGAACAGTCCATGAGTCTTTGACACTTTCTAAGATGTTGCAGCTGTCTCTTAAGTAGTTGAATCAATCATGGCCCATTATGGTCCATCACCCGATATTAATAGCCCAGGCTATGTGTCAATGTCCTTGGTGCTGCGAGGAGGGTTTTCACAGCTGAGTCATTATGTAAGGGAGGACACTTGAATGATAAGAAGGACTATCCCACCTAGCAGGATCTGCCTCTTATCAGCCTCTTCTCTTATCTGGAAATCCAGGTAGCCTCAGGTGTGCCTGCCCTTCTGCACCTGGGAGATCTCTCTGTGCATCACTAGCAAAGCACCCAGCCGATTGTTTGAGCCATGAGCACCAATCTCTTGCCGCACCTGGGCGGTTACTGCCGGTGGTCAAATGTTAGCAGGTCAATCTCTTACGCTTCTGGATACATTCTTCTCCTTTGACCTGGATAGCTGGACAATAGTACCACCTTATCTTATCTCAAGGTCCTTTTGCAGTCCAAATCAGTAGCCGTATTCAGGGAGGGGTGTGCTTTGGTAGATGAGCAGCTGTTTCTTTGCAGTTCTCGACGGTGGACAAAAGTCTTTTGGTGATCTTAGCAATGTTTAAGTTATTAACCATTTCAGTCTCTGGCACCTGGGAGCTCTGCTGCCCTCCAGCCAAGCAGCATGGGCTCTCCTGTACCAGTGCAGGGCATCCTGTGTGTGATAGGGGGGATAGGCACCCCCCTATCCGGGGGCTAGGCCCCCGGGCACGTCGTGGGAATAGAGGGTTAGTCTGGTCAGTGGGAATACCCCTCTGGGTGCAGTACCCAAAGAGTGAGTCCCATACCTGGCAAGTGAACACATGCAGCCAAATTTGCACATGTGCACCTGGCAAAGATACTCTTCTAACACCTCCTTTACTCCACTCCCTTGCCACCCCCATTGCCTGTGACTTTCTGTAGTTACTTGGATGTTGAATTAGAAATATTTAAATATACTTTTTGATCCTCCACTGGAAATGGAAGCCCAACACATTTGGCTGTTAGCAGATTGTGGGGACTGCATGCACAGGCCTGTAGAGCAAAATATCTTTGGTTTTGTATAGAAACCCAGCTGTGCTCACACACGTGCCATGGCACATGCTGCATTGAAGTGTGATGACAATCACAACTGAAAACACAAGATGCTTTCAAGGCCCTGTAATTGAAGCAACAGAAAAAAAGGCTGGGCTTAGAGCCTGTAGTGATCAGTACCAGGCCATGCTCTCAGCAGAATGCTGCCTTATAACTGGCAGCATTTGCCAGACTTTCTAATTGCCTTCCAGGCCTGGTGGCTGTGGCTCGTGCAGAATTGGAAACCAGAGCTATGTGGGACCAACTCAGTGGCTGAAGTCTGTGCTGCCCCAGTTTGCCTGCAGGTGAGTGGCAGCAGAGGTGATCCCTGAGGGAAGTGAAGCAGGGAAAAGAGGGCTGGAAATGGCCAGCCACCATCTGCAGCTCCTTGGGAAGGTTCCCTGCTACATCAGTGCCCTGCATCTCAGCCAAGGGAAGGGTGTTCTTTGCAAGAGCAATGACTTCATTACATGCCAGTGCCTTTTGGGTGAGTGACTTTTAATGGAAGTCTGGAGGCTGGTCCCTCTGCTGGAAGTCACCTTCAAGCCCCTGGGAACCTCAGCTGGGATGCAATTGCTGTGCCACCATCCATCATGAGCCTGAGTAATGGCGCTTTTGTATTTCCTATCTTGCCTTATTTGGCTTTCCACAGGTGTGTTTACTCTTGCCCTCTCCCTCCTTCTCTCTCTAAATACGTGCCTGTACATACCCTACAAGTATATGTGGAACAAAACATACTCACTTATGTACTGTGCTTGTGATATTGTTGCCTTATTTCCTTGGATTAAAGGATTACATGCTAAAGATGTACATATATGCTTGACTATTCATGCAATCCTTTGGCAATTATTTACTGTCAGTCTGACCAGCCTGGGCTGCGTTTGATTTTCTGCTGGGAAAATTCAGTGTTACTGGTTTAAACTTGCTGTCCAGAGATCCAAGAACTAAATGCCCCATGTCAAGCAGCAGGAAGGACTAACCTCTCTACTTACCAGATTTTACCAGGGCTTAAAGAAATGAGCTTTACTAGAAGAACTAAAACAAAGAAGGGAAAAATAATAAAGTATTAGCTTGGAAAATCTGGTGAATCTTCCCAGATTCAGAGAAAACTAGGGAGAAAGTTGCTGTCCTGCACCTGAAATGCATGTGGATTCAGGGAAGATTACAGCATATTCCAAGAAAAGTAATCACACCCTTATGGCTTGGCAGAAAGGCCTGAGATATCTATGGTGCTCTTTTTATTAGATTCAGCCTAACACTATCTTGCCAGACACTTGCTGCCATCAGTCTTTGTTTCCACCACTTCTTCTCTACCACCACCCCACTGCCCAGAACATCCCCGAAGTACTCCAGCTTTTTTAAATAAGGAGAAGAGACATGACGGTGTCTCTTAGAGACACACCTGGTTGGTCAGATATTCCTTCCCAGAAACTCTCCCCCGTTCCTTATGCTCTCTGAGCCCAAATCTTACTCTTCTTCCTATCTCTGCTGGCCCCTGGGGCTTGTGGGACAGAAGAACTCCATTTCTCTGAACTTTTAAACGCAAATTTTTGCAACAAATAAAATTCCCATTCTTAATTATAACTAGCAAAGAAATTCCAGCTGGTGCAGTCTGCTTCTTGCACTCCTCTGCTGCTGGCAGGGGTCTGTCTCAAGCTCTCACAGCTCAGCTATTCTTCTCCCTGTCCTGTCAACAGAAACAAACATTGAGCTCCTGCCCTTTTAAATCTCCCCATCCCCAGTTTGAGGATATGCATGTAAATATATATATAAACATACACATATGTATGCAGGGAACCCGTGGGAGAAGGGAAGGCAAGAGAATCCTCCCACTGCCCTCCACTTTGTGGGTACACTGAATTCAGGGAAGAAGTTCACCATGTGAAGGACCCTAATAACAATTTTAAACAACTAAATGAGGAACAGTGCAGAGAGCCTTTGTGATTGTTTAAGCTCAGTTGCATTATAAACTACATGCTCCCATCTCTTGGAGTGTCTTTGAGGAATCTCCACATTGGGATGAGTCTCATTTTGAAGGTGTGGCCAAGCTGTGCTGTCTCTGAGGTTCAAGACCTGTCCAGAGAAATTCTGTCTGGCTCCAGGTTTGAAAACAACTCTGGCACCTGGAGATCTTCTAAGCTGTGTCTTTGTTAGTTGGCCTGTAGCAGAAACCACGAGACTATGACAATTCTAATTCTTCAGAATAACACAGGACCAATTTTTTCCTTATATGTTTTCAGAACAGTTTGAGGTTATGTGCCCAGTTTCACTGTTTCCCTTACTTCTATAAAACAGTATCAGTCTTAACTTGTCTGCAGGTTCATAGAGGTGGTTGTTTTTTTATAATTAACAAGAACATTAAATCAAGACAGCACTTGTTTAACATTTCAACACATTTTTGTCTGAAGTGATTCACTCAGCTTGTTTTCCTGGAAAAGGTGTTTTCTGGGCCTGTAATCCCCTAGGTATGTGTTTCGTCTTCCAATACTGAACTGGTACGGACATATGGAAAGAAAATCTTATCTTCTTGAATAATACCTAATACCGTTTCCAGAAAAAATAATAATGATTTGGCAAATCTCCAGCTATTAATGTTTTATGAGTAACTAACCCCTCAATATGCAGTTTTCATCCTTCTTCTTCAGTACAGGAACAAAACGTCCCAGGCACTCCAATGCATTGCCAAGTTTCTCAAGCACTGCATCATCATGGCTTCCACAGATTCTCATTGTAATAACAAAGATCATGGTATACAGTTTGATATTTATGTGGACATTTAATGTATTTTTATAAGGTTTCTTGCTCTTTCCCTCCCTTTTCGATTTTTACTTCAATGACAGGTATGAACTCCATGCATAATACAGGGAATGTATTTAATACACAACAGTTGTTGTCTCACATGCAAGTGGTTTCTATAAAGAAACCATCCATCACTGCTATATAATAAGCCACATCTTTTCCTGAATGGTCTGTCCTTCTGAACTGACATATGTGGGGATAAATAATATCTACTATAAAACAGGGAATGTGCAAATACTGAAGTTACTCTTGGAAGAGTTATTAATTTGAGATAAAACTATTAAAAGTGCCCAGATAACTTATGAGTCCAAAACCCATTTTCAAAAGGAGGTGAGATCTAAACCAGTGAAAATATGTAGATGACTAACCAACATAAATAACCGAAACCCTAGTGTGGCTGTTCCAGACTGACTGTTTTAGCTCTTCAGTCCTTCTGTTGCATATGAGTTGCACACTCATACTTCCATCAGTGACATTCCCTGGGCTTGTATATATCCATAGGGTCACCCCAGGATATTTGAAGCTAATTCTTACTTCCTGCATAGATTAGTCTCTTTAATACAACCCAGTTCTCCCACTGGTGACTGGCATAAAAGCCACTATGATTGTCCAAGACCCATAATGTGCTTCACTATCCACCAAACCTACATGGTTCCTAACTAGCCAGGAACTGGTGACTGATTCATGGTCATATGTCAAAGCCAGAATGTTTCACAAAAATATTTTTGATTCTGGAAACTTTTGGTATACCCAGGCTGGAGCTTTCTTGCCAGTCTTGCAGGCTGTGTTCCCTGGCAGCAGATGATGTTCAGCTCCAGTTCAAGAGTTGCAGCTCCCAGGCTCTGCAGCACAGCAGGGCTGATGGCCGGTGTGGAGGCCCAAGAAAGAATGAGACTGAGGAGTTTCTATGCCCCACACATCGCAGAAGCAGTCTAGGAAATACTGTGCAGTTGCCTCTGACACCATCGCACTTCAGACATGGCAGCTGTCTGAGAAGACAACTCCTCTCCTCCCCATGAGCATGTCTGCTGCGTTTGCTTTTAGAAAAGGTGAAAAACAATGTTTTGAACTTCCTAGAACAAAATATTTTCAGAATTTTATTTCCACAGGAAAGGTAAAACTTTTTTAGGCTTTGTTCCAATCCAGAAAGGAACAAGAAACTGTCTGGAAATGTCAGCATTTCCACAGAAACAAAATGCCATGTTTTGACCTACACTTTCTTTTAAAGTCTCTTTTTAATCTGAGTCCCAGAATATGAATTGCTAAATATTCTGTGGAAACTGTAGTACTGTAGTTTCAAAGCCCTTGTTCCTTATGAGGATAATTCAAATTTCTGTACCCACATCCTTCACCTGGAAGTCACCTCATCCATGTGTCCCCCCTCCATGATTGTGTATTACACTACCATGTTGTGGGGTATTTCTGTCCATACATGGATCTATGACAGAAAATGGAATGTCAGACTATCTGTTTAAATTAGAATTAAATTAAATTATGTGATGCAAAGTGAGCAATGTGTCATAAAAACATAATGTGCAAAGAGAAAAGATCTAACTGTGTTTCTCTCTGAACATGACAGATTGAATGATGATGGATGGTCATGCCCTTTTATATGCATGTGTTTCTTAATTTCTCCTAGCATGAAGTGTGGCTCCCTAGGTATTGGTGTGGGACCTGATCCTCTCCTGCTTTTTCAGGGACTCTCACTTGCTCCTCATGATGCCACTTAGCCTGCATGGGGACAGTTTATATCCACTTGCTACCTCCATGCACAAGTGAACCTGTTGGCCTGCTCAGAGAAGGGTGGTGATGGGAAGTGAGAGTCACAGAAATCTGGAATTATTAATTTCTAATGTTCTGAAAAAACACCAGTTTCCAAAAGCATAGAAAGCTAGAAATAAACTAAACATTACATCCAGCAACATCCTTTCCATTTCAAACATTTTGCCTGAAATTTTGCACATTGTCCTTCAGCATGACAAAAAGCCCTGGCTTCTCTAGCCTTCATTCCCCATCACAGGAAAAATGTCCTGCCCAGCCTTGCAGAGACTCCTCTGAGTAGTCACAGTGAGCTGCCTTTCCTGCTGGCCAGCGTGGACTCTAAACCTCTTTTTTCCACCTCGGCTGTTTTCTTCACACTCCTGGTTCTAAATTCTTATGTTGTGGTCTACAAGATTGGAACCTGGAGATATAAATGTAGAATAACTTTATCCCACCTGAAGCTACAAAATTTTTCTTCCTCCTTAATTTAGGAAACAGGGTATGCCAGCGGAGGGTGAGTCTCACCTATTTATCATTTTTGTCTGGACATAATTACATGCGTTCAGTAAAGAAGACACAGATTCTTTTGTAGACCTTCCTTACAGGCCTTAACTCACAGCTTCCTGATACCTGCAAGTGAACAATCCTGCTAGCAATAAAAAATAATCTCCCAGGGGGACCTCTGATCCTAAAGCAAATGCTGTTTAATTCACCACTCATTAGGAGTGTATCTGGATTGATTTATTGAGCACTTCTGACCCCAAATCTTTTGAACAGCATTCCTTCACGATTAAATAGGGAATGGATTTGGGCAACACTTCTGGCAGGCAGAGTGGAAGAACACAAATGATTCCCAAAAACATTAATATCATGTAACTTAATGAAAATGTACTACATGTTGGCATGCACTTGGCCCAGACCAGAAGAGATATATTTTCCAACCAAGGCTCTGGTAACTTCTGTAGTAAATATGGCTAGAACAATTCATTAATTATACATTTGTGGTTGTCCCACCTTTGTGTATCTTAGAAATATGCAGTCACATTCAATCCATTAAAAAAATAGCAGTGTCTTTGGATCCAAAGAAAATCAACGTGTTTGGTAAGTACATGACAGTCTGAGGCAGCAGAAAGTATTCCTCTAGGGAATCAGCTTCTACTTTTTGCTTAATATTCACAGAATAGAGAAATGGATAAAACTATACCAAAAGTCTTTTATATGTGACCGGCTACAGACAATTGCTTTCTAGTTGAGAAAACCAAACTTTCTTGCCACTTGTACCCAAGTAATTACAAACACGAGGAGAATTGGCCTCTGTTCTTTGAGCATATAAACAAAACACTTTGAACCTTGTAATAAGAATCAAGAGTGCAAAATACAACCTCATGCTGTATGCCTTGCCATTCTCCTTTGGCTACAAAAGCGGGATGAAGCATGGGATAGGCTGTTGGCTGTATGACTAGTTTGGCCAACAAAGATATATGCAGCAAACCTGGTATGTGCACTCCCCTCTCTCCTGGCTTCTACTTAACAAGAGAGCGCAGAATCTGGCTTGTCTCTCCCCACAGAGATTCCAGAGAATTTGCCAGAATATTTGCATCTACATAAATCGCTAAGAACAACTGTTGCTTTAGGTGCCTCTTGAATGGTAAGCAATGTCATCAGCTCTCATGAATTCATCAGAAGATGCCTAAAAAAGTGAGCTATTATCTTCAATCAGATCTCCTGTTTGCAGGAGACAAAGTGGCAGAGAAAATGCCTAATGAAAGATATTTGAGGATGTAAACCAGGTTTATCCCAACTGCCTTTTGGCACCTAACTCTCCAAATCAGATGTCTATTTCTGGTGGGTTTTCTCTGTTCTTGGCAGAGAGCAAGGACTTCTTCAGAGAGTGAACCAGATGACAGAAGACCTAACAGTGTGTGATTAAGGTCCTGAAGTTAGGTGCCTGTTGCATGAAGTTAGTAAGAATTGTGCAGAAAAGACCTACGCGGTTGAACATCATCAAACACAGTTTGTCAACAGTAAGGATCTGACAACAGGATTTTCTGCATGGCGTAGACAGGTTCCTGTGAGTCTGCTCCACCTGGGATGTGCAGAACCACAGTATTTCCCAAAAGGGGCACCACTGGGTTGGCTCCTTCAGCTGCTGCATAGGGTATCAGAACGGTTGGAGAGCAGAATTCCTTGCTTCATGAGCGCCCACAGGGAAGGGTGAATTGGTGGGACAGGTGTGCACATCTCACCAGGCTTCCCTACACAGAGGCTCCTGAAATGGGGTTGTGCCCAAAAGAGCTGACCTCTCTGCAGGTGGCTTCCCAGAGCAACCCCCCTATGGTGAAATTTGGCATAGGGCCAGCTGCTTGCTGAGGCTGCCATGAGGGCAGCCTCATCTGGTACGATTGGCAGGCTCCCTCCTGAGACTTGAGCAGGAGCCTCAGCAGAGAGAAGTGGAATCTACCCATCTCCAGGCACTGTCTAACCAGGGAACAGGACTTCTTTGCAGTGCAGGTGGGGGAGGAATCCTTCCCTCAGCGGGACCAACACACCCGAGAGCCATTAATTACCTTGCACCGCTAACAGCAAGTGACAGAAAAAGCTTTGTATCTTACACTTGCTCGCTGAAAATGCATGGAAAGTTTGTTCACTCTTCTGAGACCTTTCCAAGGGGCCACACAAGTGGCGAGCCAAATAAAGCCAGACACAGCCAGATCTGCCTTTTGCTTGGGCCTTCTGGATAAAAAAAGTTTGTGGTACATGAAAGAGCTCTTTGAAGTGACTGATGTTGATGCTGCAATGCATTTGGGTGAGCGCAGAGAATACCAGGGCTGATGGTGTCAGGAGTCAGGGGGGCTCTTCCTCTTTGTGCATGGAGAAGCTGAGGATATGTAGGAGGTCTTTCTAATACACTACGTGTCTATATTTAAAGGACTGCGTAAATTTAGATTCTGCTGAAGAAGGAGAAGGGTTCATGACACGGGGCTGAGGGTAGAACAGCATTTGCTGCAGCTCTGTGTCCTGCCTCTCAGCGTGGTTTTGTCACCAAGCCCACCTTTCCCTGGGTGGCTGCTACAAATTATTCTGATGGCAGGGTAGTTTTCTGACTTTGGAAAATGTTCCCCGCAGATGGCAGTAAGTAGATTTATTTTTAACGAAAACAAAATTTGTGATCTAGGGTCTCCAGAATAAAACATACAAGAACCTACAGTAGGTGGGCTTTTTACAACAGTTCAAAGGACCTTTCTTCTCTTGGTGGTGAAACAAATCAGTGTGTTTGATATGGAGCTTTCCATGTAGATTCGTTGCAAGGTAATTAGAAAGAGAGGGGAAAAGAGCATAATGAAAAACAAATAAAGAGAAAAAACATCAGCTTTTTGTCATGTCCAGAGCAAAATCCACATCATAGATTGAGAGTTTGTGAGTTGGTGGAACTTTCACTGTGTTAGGGTATATTTAAGTATTAATTTTCTTGGGGCAAAGGTGTATCAAAGAACAAAATCCAGTCTGCCTGCTCCTGTTAGACCAAGAGGCATCCACATCACAACCCTGCCCCAGCTTAACCCCTCTGGATGCTGCTCTGCTCCGTTTAGGACAAGCAGGTAGAGCAGACCAGCAGAACATTCTTCTGGGAAAGCAAATGGTGCAGAGGATTTGAGCTGGGGTGACCTGGCAAGGCACTGGCAAAGAAGTAGAATGGGGCTTGTGCAGGAAGGTGGAGCAAAAAAAGCTGAACGGTGAAGGAGTTACATGAGGTCATCTTTCAGCCCCTTACCCCTGTCACCTTCCTATTTCAAAAACTGAAAACTCTAGGGCACAAAGCAACCCAAAGATTAATCCAATCTGTTCAGCTGGATGCTACTCCCTGTTCATAAAGTCATGAATAGTTCTCAAATATTACAGTGTGATTAAAAATAGGAAATTCAAATACATTATAAGCTTTGGGTTATAGGATTAGGCCTGTAATAGTTTTACTTGGCTTTATAAGCCTGATCCTGTCCCAGTGAACATGATGGGAGGTCAGTTATCAAGCCACAGGGGGCAAGACAAAGCTCTATATGAGTTGCTATTTTTTACTCCTAAAGTTAGTCCTATTGGGCCCAGCCCAACTTCAGCTGAAGTTAATGAAAAGACTCCTGCTGACTTTAATGGGGGTTGGATTGGCCCTATTGTCCTTTGTTGAGTAAAGTAATTTTAAAAGGTCAGGAGGTGAATTAAAAGAAAAAGAAACAACTACATCGATAAGCTTTATTCAACGTGCTCACCTTTTAGAGAAGAAGTGTTGTCTTAGCTGGTGAGAGTAGTTCAAACTAGTCCTTGTAGACTCTGCAAGGATAACAAAGTATGGTTTTACTCAAAAAAACAAGTGGAAATGAAAATTGCTGAGTTCCGATTTAATGATCTCCCAGTGGCTTCTATCTGCTCAATTTACAAATAAAACAGACACCAAAGTTAGACCCTAATCTCAATGAAAGCAGCCTTGTGCCGGTGCAATTTCACTAACTTTAATGGATTTCTTCTTGATTGACATGGGTGGGAGAGCTAAAATAAGATGCTGTGTTTCTAATTGCTATGGCCACACTTTGACTTGGACTAGGGACTCTTCTTTCAGGACAGTCACTCCTCCACCTACACCTGAAGCAACTTGGTAGTCAAAGTGACAGGGAAGAGAAGGAGGATTAGTTACTGAATCTGCTGATTGTGTAAAAAGGAGCACAGATGCAGCTGATTCTCCAAATGCTCCCTTGGCTCTGAAGGAGAAAGAAGACAAAAAGGTAACAAAAACCTACAGTTGTGCTGTGTGAACCTTCTGGGTTTAGACTTGCACTCTGTATCCTCTCCAGCTCTACAAAAAGCAGAGCACAGGTTTTACCACCATAGTCAGCAGATAAAGCTATCAAATTAAAAGTTGCTATTTTTACACAATACCTTTTCATTATAAATTATAGACCAGTCTCCCTGAGAACAACTTTCATGCATTTGCTGTCAGAAGATGCTGTTGGCAATCAGCTTCACAAAATTTTTCTTTTCCTGCTTACCCTTTTTACAGGATGCATTTTAGGATCCAAGGGGCATAAAACATGGTAAATTTCTTGGGAAATGCCTGAAGGAGTTTGGTTTTGATTTCTTTGCATTGTCCTTGCTAAATATTTCATGCTGTGAAATTCAGATAGCCTTCTCTGATACAGGAAGTAGCAACAGGAAAATTAAAGTGTACACCTCCTCCACACCCCACACTCCAATTTACTGCCATTTTATATATACAAAAATAATCTCTACCAAGCTGAGATGAATCAGAACCATCTTTCCAGCAGATGGTTAAAAATAAGGGAGAGAAGGATGGCTTCATTGGGCTAATCCAAGAAAGGGAAAAGCCCTCTAAGCAGTTCCCTTTCCAGGCAGGTTAACAGTCCTGCTCTCAGCAGGTTCTGACCATCAATGAACTAACCCTTTCCTCCAACCTCGCCTCCCACTGGGCAGGAATTCAATGCATGAGCAGAGGTCAGTGTTAATGCCATCCTGCTAAAGGCATGCAGCTTTCATTCACAAAACAAACCACTTTACTGGCTTCAGAGAGAAAAGGAGGTAACTCGGGAGAAAAAATGCATGAAGATTTTCTATTAAGCGAGAAGCAGTTTACGATATAATACCAGTTGCAAAAGGGTCGAATCAAACATTGATATAATATATCTTCAAAGCAGCTTCTTAAGTGAGAATCAATGAAAGATTATTTTGCCCATGTCTAAGCTTAATGGCACACTTACACAAATAAGATGAGAAACTACAGCTGCAGTGAACACTTGTGCTGCCTGCTGCAGTTTATAGAACAAACATTTGGGATCTATCTGGCTAATCATGATATATTTTTCATGTGATCATCTGTTTATGCTTCTCTGGTTTATATGTCTTGGGACTGGGCTGCGTGCCAAGGGGCTGGGGGCTGGAGTCAGCAAACAGCCCCCGGTCCGGCAGGACCCTTGCGGGACCCTCAGTTACAGCTGCTCCAGCCTCACAAGGGAACAGGTCCCCCCCACTTCTCCTGCCCTTTTCTGAGGATGCAGTGTGTTTGGAGCTACATGGCTTAGCCCCTCCTGTTCTTCCCACAGCCCCTCTTGCGCCGGAGCCACAGACTGGGCGTGTTTATATAAGGACAATGGCATGTTCTGTTTAGTGAGCTTTTTAACCGAAAAGCGGTATGGTGCCCTGGGGTAGCTCAATTGGGTGAGTGATAGAGCCACTTATTTCTGTACTTGCATCCAAAAATGTTTTTTTGTTCTTATGTGGTTTTTGTCCACCAGCCCACTTGGCCAGTGGCAACATGAGGAACTTGCCATGGCTGCCTACTGAGCTGGGGCCCTGGGTTGGCCACTGCCGCCGTGTCCCCAAAGGCTCTGTACTGTTGTTCCTGCACCAGACCACCCTCTCTTTCCATATGTGACTCCCATGGCTGTTTCACCAGGCAGAAACCTTCATCTTTCAGCCATGTGCACCCACAGAGGCTGTGCTTTCCACCCTAGCTCCTTGCCATGTGCCTCCTCATCCACAGCCCCACAGCCAGCTTTCACCCCAGGGCACAGGGCTGATTTCTGCCCTCCCAGACCACAGCCAGCAGGACCAGGTTGCCCCAGTCAGGGGCCAGCCCATGTCAAGTCACCAGTGGTGCTGCTTGTGCCCACTTGCAGCCCCCATGGCCTTCCTACACTGGACTCAGCTGGTACTCCTCCCCAAAGCACATGTGCAGCAGTAACACACTGCTACTGGATAGTCAGATCATCAAAGCCAAAGAAAAAAATCAGGGTGAAATCTGGGCTAAGCAGCTGTTGAGATGCTGGAAAGAGGCCACCTGCATGCGAGATCTCCTGCTTCTCTCCCATGGAGGAAGCACAGCAAGTTCAGAAAACACTGAAGCAGACACACTTCTGTAGCCTTTGCAAAATACAGAGGTTAAAGGAACTGGAAAATAAGCCAATGATGGCCTATGCCTCCCGCTCAAGGCTAAGATAAATTTTAGAAGTGTTGATGCTGCTAGTGGGGCCTCCAGCTGTGATGCAGCAAAAATAAGGCTCTCTCAACATCATAGCACCACCCAGGCACTGGCAGCAGGTAGGAGGGCTCAGGGCAGCACTTCAAGATGGTTCTAGTTTTGGCAAAGGAGTAAGTCACTTTGAGCCCCCACCCAGAGTGGCTGTACAGTAACGAGAATGAAATGCAGAATGAACCTGGGTAAAGCCACAGACATACAGCTCTGTAACAGTGACCCATGCTGTACCTGGCTATTCTGGTGATGGTCACTGAAGTTACCCATTTTCCTGACTAACGGGCCAGTAAATGATATCATTCTTCTCCATCAGTTGTCATGCATCTGCTCTGCAGAGGACCACAGACTCCCCGCACAAGCGGTGTGAGGGCTGTGTGTGGTTGTGCCATGTGTCCCTCAGAGGGCATACAGCCCCATCTCAGCCAGGCTGGGGGCTCGTGGGCTCTCCCAAAGGAAACTTCAGCTTGACCTTGCCCTTTATCACAACAGAGGCCAGAGACTCCATGGGTCCTTCTGCACACACAGACACTGTGACTTTGGGAGCCTGGCAAATAACAGTGGGGTCTGTTACGCCCTGCCTGCTCTCACAGTACCTTGGGATTTTGTGGGATGGACATCACATCTGTACCCAGAAGGCTGTAAGCCAAAGCAATCTTATCTACTGGCGGGATTTGAGCCATAGCATGTGGAAAACTGCTCCTCCGAACATCCCACCACTGGGGAAAAGACAATTGAAGTCCCAATACAAGCAGCCTGCTCATCTGGACAGAATGTGCCTGTACTTTTCAAATGCCTCACAGCTGAAAGTAGGTCCCACACAGCCTGGCACGATAAAGGATGAGCGTGTGGAACCCTGACTCACAGGGCTCTGCAACCTCCAGGGCTGCTGGCACGGCCTGGAAGCGCAATGCGGCACACAAGGCTGTCATGCAAAGCTGAGGCATGTAAATCCCTGGCTGAAAAGGGTGAGTGAGCGTTTCTTTGTGCGGTCTTTAACTTCCTGAAGATGTTTACTTCGCTCCTTGTGCTTCCACTCTATTTCCTTCCTCCCTACTTCACACCACTAATACGTTAAGCACAGAGTAGCAATGAAACAGAAGAAATGAAAATGCAGTCTCAGCAGCAATAGCTCTCAAGCTGTGCTGGAAGTAAAAGTTTAAAGTAAGATGGGTGGCTGAGGAAAGGGAGCAATGTGCTTGTCTGGCTGGTGGGTCCCCACAGGGAAGCCCAAGTGCAATGGTCTCTTCCTTATTTACGCCCCCATGGCACTTCAGTCTGTGGGAATACCATGCAGATAGAGGACCAGTGCCATGCAATCGACACTTCACAATCAGCTGCCAGCAGAATTACTGGAATCTGTCCTTGCTACTTTGCAGTGTGGCCAAGGAATAAGAAAAGGAGGTACAGGGAGTGGCAAAGGAAGGAAGTGGGGAAGGAGGTCCCCCTCTCAGTCTGGGATGTCCCAGTTCACACACTTTTGTAAAGAAATTATTTTTCATCATGCCTAAAGTTGGTTACACAGTGTAAACCCTCCTCCTCATTGTTCATTAGCATCACTGAGTCTTTCAGACAGAGCCTGGAGGCCTTTTGCCCATGTTGAACATGTTATATCCCATGAAGGTGGTGGGGATGGCTGAGAATAGTTGGCGGCCAGGGAGGCTGGTGGCTGCTGCACTGGCAATTTTTCCTTTCATCAGATATTTTTAGGCAAGCCAGGATGTTCCTTTCTCACAAATCTTGATCTAAAAGTACAGGCCCCAGATTGCTTAGTATTCTGGGTGCTGAGGGAATTTCAGATTCCTGCAGTGGGACATATGTCTATAGAAACTCTTTGTAGTATTTGAGACCCTCTGTAATACTTGAGTGGGTTCAAGGTTTTTTTCTCTTTTTACAATAGCAATATGAGAAAGCACAAAGCTCACATATCTTATGATTGCACAAGTGGGATTTTTTGGGGGGAGGGAAATAATTTCAGTCTGATCTTTCTCCATTATTTTTATTCAACTCTACATTCCTCAGCTCGGCTCTACTTAAATGCAAAGCAGAAACAATGAAGTGGCCCTTGTGTGAGGAGCAGCACTTGGAAGAGACAGTCCCTGGGAGACCACAGGTGCTGGTGGCCTCGTTCTATCGGATGGCGACTGATATCCACCAGCGTCTGGAAACACCAAGCCTATTCACATGAAAAATAAATCTCATGTGAAATACGGGCTTCCATGGATCATCTAGTAAAGGTGAATTTTTTTTATATCATATTGCACACTAGGAAATAAAAACCAAACTGCACTGACAGGATGCATTGACAGTGCCCTTTCTACAGCAGATTTTTATGTGTTTTCCAGAGTCTTTAACTCTCTTACTTCAGAGTCCCTCTCACTGTGGATTTATGACATGTTTCCTGCCTCCCTTCTCCTCATCTGTTCTCCCACATCTCTTACTTGAACTACTTTAAAGTGACACGTTGACGCATATCCATGTGATGAAAGCGAGCACGTAGCTCCGGACCCGACAGAGTGTGTTTCTCTGCAGAGTGGTGACCCCAGACCACCCAACACCCCCAGCCAGTGTCTGAGCACAAATGCAGCGGGCAGGCAGAGGGAAATACGCCTGGCAGGGAAAAGGACAAGAACAGGGAGGTAGAAAGGCTTGGCCTACATGCAGCAGTCAAGATATTGCTCTATTACCCCCTTTGGATGCCTACCTGGGGCTACTGGGAGGGAAGTAAAACTCTTACTGCTACGAAGTCATAGCCCATGATGGCAGCAGTTTGATGGTCCCCTCTGGAATAGTTGCCCTCTGGTAACTTCTGATACCTGACATAGATGTATTTACCTTTGAAACCCAAAGCCACGCCACCACCCACCACCACTTTCACCTGTGACACGCACCCTCCACCCACAGTCTTTCTCCTCTCTCTCTTCCTCTAAGCCCAGGTAGCATCTGCTTGCCCAGCTTTGAGTAGCAGGGGAGCAAGGATATCATCCAGAGCCAGGAGCCGAGGGCCTCCCATGTGGCCATGCTTGTCTGAGGATTAAAGCAAGGATGGTGAGTTAAAGGTTCCCCTCTCTCTGACTGACCTCAGATTGCTCATAGCTGCTTTTGTGCCTTAGTTTCCTCCTACATAAATTAAATGAGTCTATCTGTTCCCTGTCGGGTTTTTTTTCTCCTTTCTATCTGTGTTCCTCCCCCATTCTTACAGATTCAGTTCAATGCCCAAGAGCATCTGTATTTGCTAATGCTTTGAGATGAAAGAATTTAAAACACGTTTTGAAGTCCTCCTGCTTCTCAATGCACTGCATCTTAGGGAAGTGTGAAATCCTAGCATGAGGTTCAGACCCACAAATTAAGTATACCAAATGCTATAAGAGATCACCTTCCCCTCCCCACTGATGATCATCCCTGCTCCCTGTCTAAACCAGGGAATCTCCTTCCTTTGGTCCTTACAAAGAAATCCTTATCTGAGGGACAGCCTCCCAGCTCTTGGCAAAAAGTGAAATGCTGAACACCTTCGTAAAAATATTGATCCTCAGCACCCCTTCCTGGCACATCTGTTCCAGGGCAGCCTTCCCAATGGATGGCCTGAGCAGCAGGGATTACTCATCCTGCAGAAAC
Organism: Edolisoma coerulescens; assembly: GCA_013397115.1. Lineage (NCBI taxonomy): Eukaryota > Metazoa > Chordata > Aves > Passeriformes > Campephagidae > Edolisoma > Edolisoma coerulescens. Next base: position 2,464,579 of record VWZW01002078.1, on the reverse strand, counting down.
AGCAGCACATGGCAGCTTGCTGCTTTTGCCTTCTGCTGGGCAGAGGCTTTTGGAGGATGTGCCCTTTTAAGGGATTCATTAATTTACCTTTCAAATGATTTGGCTTTCTGCAGCTTTAGAGGCTGCACATAGTCTGGATGCATCATCATAGGGAAATTGCTTGTTCCTGGTCAGTACAGCCATAAGTTAAATCTCAGCTGTTCTCTGTGTAAATGTGGACACCAATGCTATGTAATGTTACAGCTATTAAGATCCTTTTCACTATCACTGGAGTAAAAACAAGTATTTTCACCATAACACTTGTAAAATAATTATGTGAAAATATATAGATCTGCCTTTTGATCTGCTTGTAAAAGCCCCTACAATGAGGTGTCTTCAAGGATGTTAAAGTTTTTCCAGTGTTAGCATGAATCTTAGAGTTTGCTATCTATTGAGATTAGCAAGTTTTTAAAGAGGGCTATGGAAAATCATTACAAAAATTCAAACCTGTGAGGTCATGCTCTTCCATAACTTTGCAAAACACCACGTATTTGGATTTGTTCAAACATCTATCACCTGTAATAAAAATATTAATTGAAAAAAAGCCAGTTCAAAGCAAGGCTTGCACAGAGCTTACCAGCATCCCATAGCATTATGCAGTACTGGATCTGACAGAGTAACTCAGTGTTGTACAGAAAGGTTCTGTCTCTTGCTTCCACTAAAAGCTCCTGCCTGGAAATTTCACTGGATCCTTCTAGTTCTTCTGCCACAAGAAACAGAGTTCCCTATCCATCTTCTCAACATAAGATTACAGTATTCTTTCTGGTCATCTGCCAGGATACTTTGGATACAGAAAAAGAAGCAAGGTTTGAAATGGAAATAGTTAAAATCTCACTCTGACAGCTGCATAAGTGGGAAAGCAGCCTGTTCATTTGAAGGTGTGAGAATGAAGCCTGCTGTATACAGAGAAATGGGCATTTGTGTGACTTCTTAGTTTAGACATGGTCCCTCACAAGGTCACTGTTTGCCACCACTCCACCAGGTCTAACGGGCTTTGGAGTAGCTTTTTGGGAAGATTCCGTAACTCAGGTTCACCCTGACCTAGAAAACACTAGTCCATTTTAATACTATAACTTTGCTCTCAGTTCAGTCTACATGAATCATGTTGGGAGTCCAGCACATTAAAAAAACATAGAAATGAGAGTGGGTTGACTTCTAATTCGAGGGAAGTGTCACAGGAGTCTTGTCACCATTTAAAGTCACCTGCCTTCCAGCCCTCACCTTTGAGTTCACAGGTATGCTGGCCATGGTACCTCTCCTCTTCCAACCCAGGCCAGTTTTTTTTAAAGGTTTTTTTTGAGTTTTGAGTATTCTGCAGCTGAGCTTCAGTCTTTGTCTTCTCTCATCTTTTTCTATAGCATACTTATGCTACCAAAAGATTAACGATAAACCTACTCTCAAAGGGACCTTAAAATCTGAGAGATTGACAGTCTGCATGAAATCTCTTAAGTGCATCAAGGTGGTTATCACAAGGGCCTTTTTGGACAAAGGCCTTTTCCATGCTTCCCAGCCAAATACAGCTGGATACACACCTATTAAGTCTGCGGGACACATTTCTTAAGAGTTTGCTGGAGTCAATAGTAGAATTTGCCCTGGGACAGCAGGGAGAGCAAAGCGTAGGGTCACAGAGCATATAGCACTACGAAGGGGTTTGCTGGATATGGCCCTCAGGCACGAGAAGTGATCTTTTTGCCACACGCAGCTGAGGAGCCTCAAACAAATGTGCTCTGCAATATTGCTCATGCAAATGGCATCGGGCTGCGGACGCATGGAGGAACCATTTCTGCAATACGCTGTCAACTGGAGAGAAATTTTGCAGGAAAGAAAATGCACAGCAGCTCCCAGCTGCCTTAGGCTACAGGCATCAAACCTACAGGCAGCCTTGCTGACACTACATAATTGTCCACAGGTAGGGTAGGCTGAATGGCACCCTTTGAATCACACAGTTTCATGTCTCTGGCAAATGGAAAAGCAGACATCAATAGATGATGAATATAGTGAGAATTGTATTCTAATTGGAAATAAGACGTATATTACCTTGTACCGGATCAAATAACATGAAGGATTAAAATGGCTGTGCTGAATAATTGAGATCCCAGTTGTATAATTTTTCCTATCATTTTAAAGTTATGCCACAGAACCAGAAATATTCCACTAATAAAAAAGGGTTGCTCATAAAAAGGAAAAATATCAAAGAGCCACCAGTGAAAAGGAACATTAGAGAGAGAAGCAGAATTTTCCCACTCCTCACCCCTTTTGTATATGCAAGTACTACTTTATAGGCTTTGATTCTTTTATAAAATTATAAACACAGAGAAATTCCTGAGAAGCAGCTAGTGTAGTCACGTCAGACGTATGGCGATGCTGAAAATTTCCCTTACTTTTCCACCCATGCATTGGTGGTGCTGCGCAATTAGAAAGAATTGGCAATACTTGATCACAGTAACAGCTGCATCCAGTTGTGCACTGGCGATTCAAAGCAGGAATATTCACGGGGTTTAAGACAACTCCCTCTGAAGGATCACTTTCTAAATCTAGGCATGAGTAAACAGATTCCTTTCTACTGGGACTGTTTGTCCCCAGTGCCACACAAAGCAAGGAGCTGTAACCACAGGCACATTCAAAGCCTGTGTCATATTACTAGTAGCTTGAAATTCAGACTACAGCCTCTTTGAAAAGATAGTATTTTTCCAGAAATGTTTATTTTACGTTTAGAGCTGTTATTGTTATTTCTTCTCAGTGGTGTAGAAGTCCAGTTGGAAGAGTTTTCTTTCCTCTGCATTGAAGCTGAAAATTCCTGGAAAGCCATGACAATATACAGCATTCATGATTACACAGACAGACATATTTCACGAAAATTGCATAGGCTTTTAATACAGGATTATGAATGAGCTCTAATGTTGAAATTATATTAGATTGGATTTCAGAACGTATTTAACATATTTCCATACAGCAACCTTGGGATGTCTTTTCAATAACAGTGATTATTACAGGCAGGCTGTTTTTTAAGAAAACATTAGTTCAAGGTGGACAGAGCTTCCTGAAAAATGTTGTACATCTTTATGGCTGATGTTTTAGTTGTTTTGAATTAACTTTTTTTCACAGCCAGAATGAAATGTTTCACCATATAATTCTTCATGCATGTCTTCAAACAAACCTGGAGCCCTTGCCATGAATTTTTGAAACTGTAATACAATCTCAGGCATGAAAACTCTTTGTGAGCTGAAGGTGAGCATTTTGCCCCAGGTTATCTGGTTTCTCTCAAAATATAAATACTCTTAGGTAACGTCTGTCTTTTAAAAATTGTGGTTGCCCAAGGTGATCCAAAGTCATCTCTAAGTACCAACCTGTGAACAATCCCAGCCTTACTCTTTTACCAGCCTCCAACAGCTGACTGCCCAGCCCACAGATCTTGATAAGGACAAGCTGCTTGATCAAGTGGAACGGAGTTCGGATTTTTCTCTATATAATGACAAACACATTGAAATTATGCATTGCCCAGGAAGCATTTGGAAAGCAGAAGTCAGTGACTCATTGGGATCTGTCCATATGAGCAATTTCTCTACTGTTCTCATGGCTCTGCTCCCGTGGACCAGTGGCTCAGCTCTGCCATTTTGCCCATTTTTCCTTCCTTACAGAAAGCAGTGGAGTTCATACTCCTTCTTTTGTCTGGAACAGCACTGGCTTTAAATGAAGTTAATTTGAATATATCTACTAGATTAGGCTCAAGGTAACTGGGTATGCCTTGGGTGGTTCATGTAGTTGTCTCCTGGGGTTGCAGTGCTTGCCTCTCCATATTCACTCACTGCCATGAAGGGCACATGGACTATTGTGGGACACTGATGCTGCCTGCTATTTGTTTCTCCTTCACACTGGTGTCAATCGGAAGTAAAGCAACAGAAAACACTTAGATTTTACCAGTGTGAAACAATGAAAGGCTTTCCTTCTAGTAAGTTTGATAGCTCTCATTAGTTTACTTTAGTCACTGGAGAAAAGAGATGTGTGTTTCCTACACTGGTGGCATAAACACTCCCCTCACTTTTATACTGCTGGAAGAAATGCGTATTTTCAGGGCTAAAACAGTAATCCATTCACAGTGCATTTCTGAAACCAACCCTATTTTATTCATCTCACTTAAACGGTCAAAACTGTGAAACTGGATGCCCCAGGTTCTACTCCTAACACCTAATAGAGATTCTTTGAAGGGATGTTTTGAAGACATTTGAAATAGGAAGCCCTGTGCCCTATTCTCAGTGCTGTTGTGAAACTCTAGGTGAGTCTACATAGATGTGGATTTTTAGTGCAGTTTAACATTTCTAAATACCATGCTGGTTAAGAATAGGCTGAATCCTCTAAAACTGACTTTTATTTTTGCCCTTTAATTTGATCCATGGAATGCATCTACTAATTAAATATCAACGGGAAACAAATGTCTTCACAGAGGTAAAGTAGTTATCTATGGCAATTTTGGTTTGTGGTGTAAAAGCTCAGATGAAAAAAATCCATATACAGAAAGAAACGGACATTTTTAAACAGTATACATGAACTCATGCATGGCCACCCAGTGAGAGGTGGAAATGGCTGGAGACAGATGCTTTCTCCTGAGTGCATTCGATAAGGTCTAGGAGATGGTGCCTTTTCAGCCGAGCTGTCCAGAGATTTGACAATTCCTGTACTCTTAGACAGAGCAGGCTTGGTCAGTTAGCAAGGAGGAGCAAAGCTGCGCATCCCACTAGGTCAGCTCAGCCCTGCAATGCCATTCAGAAGGGAAGTCAAACTGTATCTATAAGGGCCTCCATTTGTACTAATAGTAGGAACCTACCACACCATTTTTTTCTTGCCACCCAATAGCAACTTCTCAAAGAATAATTTCTTCTCTTTTTCCACTGATGACTGAGAAGAAAATCTGACTTTTAAAAATCTCCATAGCCTGAATAGTAGAATCATCTGAAAGATGAAATCAAACACCCAAAGGAAAGTGGAAAACCGACCATCTCACTTGTCATCTGGGTGTAGGAAAAATTCTGCTCCACTATGACCAAAACGCTTTTAGATAAAACCCACTACTGGGCCCTGTCTCAGCCTTTCAAGAAATCCCTTTCCACTGTAAACACTAACTGCAGTCAACACAAAATATTTATTCCTCTCATCTGAGGATCTTCCACATGCTTTGAGGTACATGAATTCCTAAGTGAGAATACTAAATATTATCTCTGTTGCATGTCCATCAGTCAGCTCTTGGATGCTCTCCCTCCATGTCATGGTGCCAGTAAGGATGAGTGAAGCTGCCCTTTGCCCAGGCTCCTGTTTAGTTTAAAACACCAGATTTGGGTGTTGCTAAAAGCATCTCCCACCACCGATGTCCTTGTTTTCCAAAGTAAACAGTCTCTGGTGTCTTGTGACCTGAACAGCCCCAAGTGCCTGACCTTGAAAAACAAAAAAATATTTTATTTGAAAAGAAAAATCTGCAGCCTAAATTATTGGAGGCACTGCTTTCCTTCCTCAGCAGGATGCTGGAATGTCCAGGCTGTGGTAGGAGCTGCTTATATGCCACAGACACACACAGGAACGTATTTGCCCTCTAATGATATATTAGGCAAGGGTTTTGAGTTGGCAGGCTACTAAAAGCCCTAGCCAAACAAAGATAAAATTGTAATTTATCAACAGAGAACATGAATTCATAGTCATTGGTGACTGCTGGGACTGGTGGCAGCCCACAAAGATGAAGCTGACAACACTAAGACAACAAATTCCAGATTCTGTTTAGACTTTTCTCAGCTTTGGGGGGGAAAAAAAGCTGTTCAAATTTTTTTCCCTAGAAATTGTTCAAACTAGGAACAAGATAAAATGATCACCTTTCTCAAAATCCAGTATGACAGGACTCGAGCAGCAAAAGTGTGTGAAAATACTGTTACTGCAACTACCTTCTGCAGCATGTAAAGGAAGGCATGCAAACAGAGCAGGGGGGGTGCATGCATGGAGGCAGCTGGGGCACTGCCTCACTGAGGAGTCAGCAGTGCTGGGCTTTGGTGCCGCAGACCTCTCTTGAGAATTTGATCCATGGCTTTTAGGACTTATGTTCTCTGTACTAGTTATTTTGAGGACTAGGCTTTCCCAAAGGCATCCTGTTCCTGTCAAAGATTTTAAGGATTCTTGAAAATACTTTACCTCAAGTATGTTGAGAAACCTTTCCCAGTAGTCCTTTCTATCACTTCAGATTTATAGGAGCTTTGTGTCATTAAAGTCAGTGATATTAGACACATACCAGAATGAGGTTAAGAATTAGAACCTATTTTTACAGGGTTTCACAAGTTTGTGTTATTTTAATTGTCCTGAGTTAAATGTGATCTTAACAGTGCCATGATGGAAATCCATGCAGTTTAAGGTAAAGCAGAGGTGCAAACACCATGGGGCAAAATGCAAGTTCCTCTTTCCCCTTTCCCACCCTCCATGTACCCCTCCATCTCCTGTCTAATCTCTAGATGGAAACTAACTGTTCTTACAGCAAGGAATTCAATCTCCTCACCAGCTGCAGCATCATTGCCACAGTGATTTCTGTGAACTGGTCCCAGCATCAACTAATTTCACAAACAAACCACTGAACAGCTAAGAAATCACCAGGGATGCTGGCTGTTACAGACCTAGGGCAAATGTGAAGTCCTGGAGGTGAAAGGATCTCTACACCATTACAGACCTTTGAAATTTCCTGGTCTCAGGGGTGTACTTTCATGAAAAGAAAAAGCTGTTTCAGATCACACCAGATATTTTCTGCACTGCCCAGCAGTTATACCTGAGGATGTTCTCCAGATGTTCGTGTTTCTATGAAACATACAATAATAAAGTTGTAAACTGGACGAGACAATACCAGAAATGTAAGAACAAGGGCTTTAGGGCAGCCTGGAAAAGCAAGAACATTAACTAGCCCACACACGAAATCAACTTGTCCTCTTTAAGAGGCCAAGGAAGATGTATTTTATTTGCTTTTCCAAAGAACTGCTACTTTTCCCAGCAGGTGGGCACACATAACTTGTCATGGTTCTTACATTGCCAACAGGCAATCGCTTATATTTTGGGGAACAGATACTCCTTTCACTTGGGCATACAAGAAGTGAGAAGCACAAGGTCTAAGACAAGATGAAGCCAAGGTTTAGATAGTTTTTATTCCACACTGAAAAGAAAATACTAATGTGCCATTGTCTGGAAAACTACAAGGAGCAACAACTGAGAGTGCACTGGCTAAGACATCTGCAGAGTGAAATGTCTTTAACTGTGTGCAAGCTGTGTAACAAGAGTAAAACAAGACTTCGAAAATGGAAGCCTGTTGTCTTTTCTTTTCTGGAACCATTTCCCTTTTCTGCTGGCTATATTGGCTAAGCAGAATGTCCAAGAAGGCTGGCTACAAGTCCTAGGAGGTCTTTGGGGAAGGCTTCTGAGTGTACTTTTCCTACTTAATTTGGCTGCTCAAGTGGGTCCTGATCCCAAAAATACATGCACATAACTGAGACCTTTTTGCCTAGTCCACTTAATACTGCACTGGTAGCCTCTACATAGGGATTTCAGAGTGTCACCTGCCTACACTGCTTGGAGTTTGGCCATTCCAGTGACTTCACTGGGGCATGTTTGCAAGTATTATCTCACCTTCTTTTTTTTTTTTAAGTGACTGTGAAAGGAAGATAGTTGTTGGCTGCTGTCATGGCTTTGATCTGAAAAGCCTAGCCAGGCCTTGTGGCATATAACTTCTCTTTACAATAAAGTGGGAGCAAGCCAGACTGGAATGCAGGTCTTCACATATGCAAGATCAGACATTTATGCAGGTTTACTGTGGGGCCTGTAGGTGGCTTCATTTAAACAGTCAATAAAAAAAAGAGTATTAGTTCAGTTTTCCAATGTGCTAAGCAACATTTTGTTTTACTCTACTGAATTTGGAAGCTGAACAAATTTGCTTCTGGTGCCATTGAATACTCTGCCATTTGTTCTATAAACAAGTGGGTATAGAGCACACTGATGGTAATGCAGAAAGTGCAAACATCTGTTTTGTTTTCATCCTTAAATTCCTTCAGGGAGAGGGAGAGAGAGGGAATGATTTTGTAATGATGAGTTAGGACCAGAAAAGAAGCCTGTGTCATGGATTTCACATGCCCTCACAGACCATGGGTGAACGACAAGAGGACAGCTGGCCATACTGTGACATTACCCATAGACATTTTGTAACAGAATGAACAATAAGAAAAAATGAATACATATCACAAATTCTGTTAGAGAAGGTCTAACACAAATTCAATTGGGTAAATGGACTGCAAAACAAAGTTAACTGAATTAAGACTGAGACCATTCAGTACAACTGAGTACCAACATTTGCATCCACGCTTGGCATCATGCCTGTGACAACGCATTCTTTGCTGCCACCCCAACAGAAACCCTGACTTATGATGCTGTCTTATTTACATGCTGTAGACACAGTGGTAAAGCCTCAGTTTTAAGCACTTCATATACACACTCTGGGGTTCTGTTTTAGTGTATGAGACCTGATACAGCTTGTGAAAAAGGCTTACGATTCAAGTGCCTTTTATATATGGAAGCCATAAAGCTATAACAATAAGAGAATCTCAAAGCAGATGGTTAATTGGCCTTGTGTGGCTGATCCTGCCACCACTGCTTCTCCCACCCTGTGGCCGGGGCACCCTGGGGAACACCAGGAGCAGCTGGGAGAGTGTCTCTTACTAGAAATTTCTCTGGTTTTGAAGTGGTGGGGTACACATGTGTGTTAAGAAAAACTGCATGCCATGCACTGCAAGACATAGCCTGCCTTGAGCTAGACTGGAGCACAGAGCCATCCCCTGTGTCTGCTGCCAGGGCAGCACCAGCAAAAGGACTGAATGCCTCTGAAGATCTGCCTTAGATCAGCACATCACCTCTGGGTGCTGACAGACTGGCCAGGTTATGCTGGGAGCACAGGGCAAAGCCACCACAGGGCATCCAGCTCTGGGTCTCTTTTTAGTGGGTACAAATTAGTACCTCATTTCATAAATATCAAACTATTACAGTTTTGAGAGGGAAGTACAGTGGATGGGTGGGACACAGAGAGTCCCTAGGGATTAATTTTTGGACCAATAGGGATCATACTAAACTTGTAAAATAAGTGTGCAGTGTGTCATCTGGACACTTGGCAATGTTTGAGAACAATTAGCAAGGGATTTAATTTCTATGTAACTCTTTGGTTCCCACAAACACAAACATGGAAGCTGGTTTAAAAACAGCCTCCAACTTCTACCCCTCCCTTGCACGTATCTTTTAAAACCTGCTGCAGGTCTGATCTACCAAGCGGCGTTAACCTGCTGCCTGTGCAGTATTCCAAACCTGCATCCTTGGAGATGAAACTGGCAGAAACCAACTTGCCAGCTACATTCCTCCACTGCAGACAGAGCCTGGGCACTGCAAGGCTCCTATGACATGCTTGCCTGCAACTCACCACATCCCACATTGAATCTTTCGGAAGAGGCTAAAACTTCTGCTAAGTTAAAGTTGAGCCTTGCTCTAAACATTTCCTTGCCCTCTTGGGGCCTGGGTACTTGTGATAGTCTCTTGAAAGCTGGTAGGTGCAAGGACACCTGGTACCCTGCAGTGCTGTGTCCCTGCCAGAAACCTACTGGAGATAAGGCAGTATATGTATAATATTCACAGTAAGTTAGGGGAAGGCAAAGTAAAAGCAGTTCCCTAAGACATGCTGCAGTGAAGGATGCAGAAACCTGACATAAAACCAGATAAATAACGAAGCAGAACAGAATTATTTATAAAGAAATTTATTTTATATTTGTGTACAGCAAATATATGAAAACAAATTTGATTTGAAAAATGTATATTTGATTTCTTAAAAGTATTGAACCCTCTTATTGAAAGGTTTTCATTATTAAAAAGGTACAGAAGGCTAAAATTACACTCAAATAATATATGTGTGTGTACGTATATATATATAAAAAACAAGTGCAATTTTATATATATATATAGTATATATAAATAATGTGTGACTTACATGATTTTTAAGGTATCTTATTTAAACATCTGAGTAAAATAGAGATATTAGAAAATATAGTTTGCTATTTCTACACAGTTTGCATTCAGTTTTTATAAGCATCTAGACAGCGCAAAATTTTAACATACAGAAATATTCTATTATTCTATACATTGTGCTCAGCTCCCAAGTTTCCTCTGTCACAATCATCACCAGACTGAACCAAATTTGGAGGGTTCAATATTAGCCCTTACTAGCATCTTCTAAGAGCAATGAAAGGAAATCTATCTTACCTTGCACTGTGCTGTAGTATAGCTTGTGCACAAGAACAATGCATTTCCTATATTAAATGATCTAACTCCCAGAGATCACATACACCTCACCATATTGACTCATTTCATTGCATTCCATATCCTGCAAAAATAAATCTCCTGTAGGACAGCATACATTACTATGTTCTGAAGCTAAAGTAATATATTTCTTTAACATAAGGCAGGAATATACTGAAATTTGATAATACTTAAATCGAACAGCAATCTGGAATTAAACCACATTTATGTACCACATTTTTATAGATGCTGCCTTTTTAATGTTTATGTCAGAAAATGTGGTAGAGAAAACCTACTATTCTTTAAATAAAAGAAAGGGATAAAAGTAGTCCTTCTAGAAGAAATTGCTAAAACCTAACAACACTAGGACAAACTCGACTGCCTTGAAACACCAAAGGTCAATCTCCACAACCTTTCCTGCAGCTAAAGAGCAATTCCTTGCATGACATCTGGGGGAATACTCATATGAGTAGGTGCTCACTACAGCAGAGCCCAAGTGTTTTAGCTGTAAATATTTATCATCCTTACTTGCATCTATTAAATGTTAAGGTGCAGTATGTTTTCTTCATGTCTTTCTAATGTTGCTAAAAAAAAGGCAATTCTTTCACAGTAGCTATATTTTAATTGGTGTTTGAACTTTAGAGAATATGTTTATTATCACTGACATAAAAACCTCAATCCTGCTTTCATAAAAATTAGTGGTTGCTTTGTTCCTACTAAAAATAAAATTGCATCCGAACACGTTAGTCACAAAGTTTGCCAGTAAAAGTAAATACCGTATTCATTAAGTCTCTCAGTGTTTAAAGGCAAAGTGGTGTTAGCAAACACTGTATAGTATAGCTTAAAGAACAGTATTATGCACAATTCTAAGTGTTAGTCAACAAAATCTAAAAGCAGCTACGAAAAACATCTCATGGGACAGTGAATTTTGCTACATGAAAATTTCTGGGGCTGTGACAGGTGTTTTTCAAATTTCATTTCTTACACCATCGCTGTCACTCATGTCCTACATTGCAATTGAACAAATTAAAGGCTGGATCTTGTATGCAGTATGCATCCAGACCAGCTAATCTTTAAAACTGTCATATATGTCAGGAGGGTCTCCCTCTTTTTACTGCATTCATTCCTAAACTCCCCTCTAGCAGAAACTGTCGTGTTTCTGAATCCTTGTAGCAACCGACAAGATAAAGAGCCTAACGTCATCCTTCATCTACTTCACTTTGCAAGTTTATCTCTGCACTTGCCCATATAATTACCCCCTGTAGATTTCAACTTTAATTCAGATTTGCCTTACACTTGTTGAACAGGCCTTGCAAACAGACAAAGCCTCATTAGTAGCCTGCAAAAGTGAGCCTTACAAGTTAAAACCTTGATTTAAATACCAAACAAAGGGGAAACACTGATGCTGAGACAATGTTTACATCCTCTCAACCACACCCTTGAAATTTTGGCAGTAAATTAGCCAAAGGATGGTTTTAACATCTCATCCATCTCTTTCAGTTGGGAAGGAACAGCCATAACTACAAGTTTTTGCAAGGTGCGGCTGATGCTGGGAGATGGTTGAATATATATGACCAAAGGCTGCATGCCTTGCAAGTCAGAACAAAGCAGAGATGTGCTAGGAATTCAGGATTTTCTTATGCCCAGAAGTTTCCTATAGACTGGAGATAAACAGGAGTCCCATTTCCCACACAAAAAGGAATAGTGTTTAAACCTAGAGTAACACAGCATTAAGAAGAAACTAACAACTAACGATGTTAAAGCCTCTCAATTTAAAGATTCCCCAAAGCAATCTCAAAGAAAAGAAGAAAAAAGAAAACCTGTGGACTCAGTCAATACATTTTTCAATCCAATTATACAGTAAATGCACTGGCAGGCAAGGCCTCAGTTCTGAAGAGGTGAGGAAGAAGGATGGTGCAAAATGCTTTCATACATTTGAACATTCTTAGGATATAAGAGAGCAGGCAACTTGAAAACTAGAAAACATTCCTTGTAAGCTGTGTGGGATCAACGCAGTTTTCTGCAGGCTTTGCTTCATCCTACAGCTCAGCTTTGCCTGTTTGGGCAGGACTGGCACTACCGCTGCCTTCTCCAGCGTTGCTCTTGTCTGCTGGCTTGAAAGATAATGAAGCAGAGTTTGTGCAGTACCGTTTGCCAGTTGGGCGAGGTCCATCATCAAAAATATGCCCCAGGTGAGCACCACACTGAAACAAAACACAATAGAGTATCACTGTTTCTCTGTGCAGCTCGATGGCATCACTGTGGTGTTAAGCAATGACTAGCAGCTGCTCCCAAGGAAGCTCATTGGTGCCTACATTGCCCTTTCAAGTGGGATTTACAATCTACATTTATTTGCAGGAGCGATCCAGGAAGATGATTTTCTGAGATACCACAGGCGCCTAAGACTCCAAGCCCAAATTTCCTGGGTGTTTCCTGTCATGCCACTGCGTATGCTTGGATGGACCACCGTCTCTGAGGAGCTGCCTGTTTCTGTAAGGATCTCATGGCAGGAGCTCAGTTAAAAACAGTGTGGTGAGGGCAGCACTGCCCATGTTTCGTTTATTGCTGTAAGGATATCTTTGAAAGAAAGGGACAGCCTCAGCTCTTGCCTCTCCTCAGCCTGAGCCATCTGCTATACCCCTTAGCAAAAAAAACATTAAACCTTTTGGTGATCCTGGCAAGGACCTAAAGCACTGAAGATATTCTTTGGAGTGTGCTCTCACACTTTTTTTCCTTTCCTTTTCTATAGCCTGGCACTCTTCTGAGCATCAAGGTCCTTCTGGGTGCACTTCTTGCCCCTGGAGGGGATGGAGCTCAGCCTACCCATCTCATAATAATTTCTATAGTATATACAAGATAGGGACAGGTGACTGAAAAAGATCTGTAGTGTAGATACATAAAATATTTCTTAATTAATAATCTTTGTCTGGGAGTAATTATAAATGATGCTGAATTTTGCTTTTTGTAAGAAATATGAAAGTACAAAGGGTCTGTTGCCACTTTTGGTCTGTATGAATAAGACCCAAATACTTGCAGTGCTACTCAGGGTGAACACTACTGATCCTGTCTGTAAGAAAGGTAACAGTCCTTTGCTTTACAACGACTGCTTTATAAGTACAATATTTTGAAGAAGCTAACCCTGCTGATCCTTATTCAAAAATTAAGATTACTATCATTGCACATTATGGGTGACAATTTATCTGGACAATAAGAACTTCTTGTAATTAGTCACTTAAATTCTACAAGTTCATTTTTACAGTCTGCCACGAGAAATAAAAAAATAAAACCTTGCACTGGAGAAATATTTATCTTGAACAGGGAAGTCATGCTGCTTTACCAAAGAGCCTTGGCCTTTCAAGTCAATAGCTGATCTCAGTGAGAGCTGGAATGATGTAATTGAGATCACAGACCTGCTTGTGGGCTCACAGTCAGACAGCAAAAATTAAAGACTGCAAATTATTCTTTACATTTAATTAATTCATAGTATTCCAAATACTTGGAGGCAGCAATGATTATTCCAAACTCTGAATGAATGAGTGATGGCAAATCCCTACGCTGAGGTTAATGTGTTGCTAATGTTCTCCTGCTGTTATGGCCTTTAATTCACCGAAGCAGCAGGAAAGGTGTCTGTAGAAGCAGGTAAAGTCTTGCCTCCAGGTTAAGCTCTCTCAACAGACTGAAAGGCTGGGAGAGGCTCTCACACCAGCTAGGTGGGACAGAAACTCTTCTCATTTAATGACAGCCGAAACAATAATCTTCACTGCCTCCGGGAGCAGGGCAGGTAGACATGTGAATCCTGTGTTCCCACCTGTTGGTTGCACCCATGCAGACACATCCCACAGCAGGCTCCCTGCTCCTGAAGAAGTGTCGCTGAGACAGCCATGGCAGTCCAGCAAGGATCCCAATAACAACTGAGGGCTTCTAGCCATGGTATCAGCAGGATGAGCTCCCACAGGCAATGGAAAATGGCATGCGTGACTGGGTTAAGCAGCAGCTGCTCAGCTTTGTAAGGAAGTAAGATAAAGCATGGGAAGTAAGTAGAAGGAAAAGGAAGCTGAACGAGACCTAGAGAAAACTAAGCTTCAAGTCTTCTTCCTGACAGACTGCTGTCTTGCCACCCTTCCCTCCATTATCCACCGCTTATTTTTTTTATCATTTTCCTTTACATTGAAGGTCTTTTTTAGGTTAGTGTGTGCAGAAAACCTGAGCTGCTTCTCAAAGTGGGGTATCTAACAATGAAGCATTTCACCTGACTATCACCATACCTTTGAGGGAAAAAAAAACTTAAAAGTGTCCCAGAGAGAGTATTTTTCTAAATGCTCAGCATCCTAATTAAATCATCTCATCTCAACTAAGAGTGCTTCAAAACCTCCTGGCTGGAAGTGTTAAATAGATCTTTTCCAGATGAACATTTAACAAAAGATAAATCATTCCCTTTCTTCTGGACAGAAACAGAACAAGAGAAACTGTAAAGAGAAATGGTCTGTAGAAGTAATATATTCACATACAGACTACAAAGACAATCTATCAAAAAGGTTTTCCTCACAAAACCTGAGAAGCTATGTGAGAGTCCAAGGTAGTCTCATTACACCTTTTTGTGATGGCAGAATCACACCAGGATTGAATTACTGCAAAATTTGTTACCTTTTGAGATTACCCCGCACCAAAAATTTATGTGTCGATTCCCTGTATAGAGGACTCCATAATTCATCTGCCCTAAAGAGAAATGTAATTCAGTCCTTTGTATCACAGTATAAGAAACCTGGTACTCAGCTGAGACTACAAAGGATGAATTGACTTTACTGTCCTCCCCACACATAATAGGTGCTGACCATTTTTCTAGGACATATATACATGCCTGCAGAGCCTCTGAAAAAGAAACAATTATCTGTTGCGACCTTGCACATAAATATATTGTGCAGAATGCACTGGGACAGTGAAATGGTTAAAGCACTCCAAGTATGTGCTTGGGAGCAGGAAAGGAGGGGTCACTGCTGACTGTCAGTATGCTTGGATCTCCCAAGCCTCCTGGTTCTAATATGCTGCTGGGAGGCATGGAAAGCAGCTTGCAGTCAGCTGCTGTAGTCGAGAGTCCAAGCCATTGGTGTGCAAACACTACTCCCATGACTATGGAATTTTATTGATTTGTACAGGTACAGATAGTAGCTAGGGAGACCACAGGGAAAGGGACTCTTGAACAGGACAGGAAAAAAAGAGATGCAACCAGTTTTATAGTATTCCTCAACTGCATTTGTATTAACTTCTACCTGTCACTCATCACTGACCTTTTAAAAACATGCAGCGTGATGCCTTTCCAAAAAACTGTGGAAGGTATTTCTAGGACAATCCCATGGATTTATTTGATTAATATTACAGTGATTTTTTCCCCCATGTTTGCTTTCTATAATGAAGAACATTAAAAAATATTTTTTTTTATTCTCTCAGACAAGTGGGAAGGACTTTTAAAGAAAAATCAACTACTTTTTCATCTGCAAAGGATTAGTAAGGTTTTAGGTGTGGGAGATGGTATTTCCCTTCCGTTCTGCCAAGGGCTGCCATGTCAATCCCACTGCTTTGCAGGTTGCAGTAAAACTGCATGTTTTTGCAGCTGCATGTGTGATTCACACTCCCAGGGCAGATACACAAGACAGCGGTATTAGCTGTGCTGAGCACTGGCCGCAAAGATGCTTACCACTCCTCAAGCTGTTTTCCTGTGTGCCTAGATCATCTGTGGGGTTATTGCCCCAGGAAGCTGGAATAGCTGGTCGGAAGTTCCTATTGGATTACACAGCAATCTTGATCATGTATTTTCCTTCAAATTCAGATTTTAGTTTTGCTTTGATTTTATGGTGTCTGCATGTGACTGCTACTAATATTGCTGGTCTCAGCTCTGCTAACACTATTTTGTTTGGCAACAGGTAAATGACATTCCCAGATTCCTTGGCCTGACCACAGGCTTTCTTGGGTTTCTCCAGGAGCTCTGGCCATCTCCTGAAGTGTGTCAGCAGATACAGGCTCAGCAGGTTGGCTGTAAGCAGATTTGAGCACTATTCAGGCCTACTAAGCAGAGCTGAAGAGACTAGATTGCATTTTTGATAACGCCAGCAATCACTGGTGAAGCATGAGCTTCCCAATCTGCAATCTCATTGCTACCTTGCTAGCGAATCTAGGGAAGTGGATATTCCCACAAAGTGTTGAATGGATCTTCTAAAGCATATCATCAATGTAAAAACTTCAGAATTATGTAGTACACATGACAAACTAACAGACATGCTAATTTGACCATTAACATATTGGGCCAAATGCTCTATGGAGACTGAAGTTAATGGATAATCTTGAGAAGTTTCTTAAATCACTCTGAGCCTTATATATGAGGACTGACTGACTAGTAAGGATGCATATTGTCAGGGATAAAATTAGTTACCTCCCCAACAACACTGTCTGGAAGAACAGCAAATTATCACTGCCCTAATGAAGCTGCTGCTTCTCTCAGGAGGAGTTTGAGCATGTGGAGCTAGAGGACTGCAGGCTGCTGGGTAGAGCTGCTGAACACCAATGCACCAGCTTCTCCCTTTGCTAGGTAATGATTATGCCATTCCCTTCACAGAAAGGAGGGCAGCACAAAGCATGAGAGAAAGTAGAACAAGACAGATAACGGAAATTTTGGGCATGCTTTCAATGACTACTGACTTCATTATTACGGCAGATGGGATTTTTTGAGGCAGCCATTAGAACTGCGCTGGGAATGAGTGTTCGGAATGAGTTAGCATGGATGCACAGTAATGTAGAGTGATGGAATCAGCACACAGAGAGTCACTCCACTGCTTTCGACTTCTCTCAACTGCTCACGTGTGGAGCCAGTCGGACAGGCTCAGGCTCAGGAGCTCCTTTGAAGGGACCCTCTTCAGGAAGACTAGTTTTGCAAAGTCAGCACTGAGTCCAACCATTTACATCTGCTCTGTTAATTCTCACATGAGACAACAACGTGCATTCTGACGATCCCTTTGTGCCTTCAGCTTGTTCCACCCAGCTTTTATACCTATGACCCATTGTGCTCTCTCACAACGATTACTATTTAATAGAACTGAAAGGTTTGCAAATCTCAAGGAAAGCACAGCACACTGTAATGGTTTTTGCAGCCTTTGCCATCAGAATGGCCTGTGTGTGCTGCAAACTAACCTGACTGCAGGATATTTCAATCCGATGCATCCCATAGGAGAAATCATCGTTGAAAGTAATTGCATCAGGACTGATCACATCATAAAAGGAAGGCCAACCTGGAAAAGAGGAACAAGATAGGTAAAAAAAGAGGGTGTCTTTGTGGCACATAGCATTGCAAAAAGCAGGATAGAATAACACTTTGAAAAATGTTTATCTCACTCCAGAGCATGGAAATAATGAAANCAACAAATACAAAGCTGTTTACAGGAAAGGAGTAATGTGGCCACTAGCTGCCCAGCTTCCATCTCCACAGGGATTCCTGCACTCCACCACAAGCAACAATAGCAGTTTAGCTTGGGGACAAAGGTCCCAGGTAAGCCAATTCAGCTTCAACCATCATTTAAAAACTCCCACAAAATCCACCCTGAAGACAAACAGCGAGGCTTTATGGAACACAAATCCTTTTGCTTTTGCAATATAAAGGTACTTAAAAAAAATAGTTGGGAAATTGCAATTTGAAGCCCTAAAACATGCCTTAACCTTTGCCTTCACCAAGGCAAACCCCAAAAGGATGCATGCAGACACACATTAGAGGCAGTGAGATGATTATTATTGTGTCTCATGTCAAAACACTAACGAGTGCTTCAGATCAGACATGGACAGGTGGAATCATAACTATGCCTATTTTAGACACAAGTGGATGATCTGCATGTGGTCTGCATGCAGGATAAAACAACTGCACTCACTAATGCACATGTTCAGTGCAGCTGATAGCTGAGCACTGAGCTGCATGACCTGACACCAGATGATGATATGTGTACCTGACCTACCAGTAATGGCCACTTACCTAAACAATGACCTTCTGCTCTTTAACTACTCCATGCTAACTCTCCCCCTCTCCACAACACGGGTAAACAAGAAGGCAGGTCTATTTGGTGGCCCAGAAGATACCCAATACACAGTAACTTTCCAGCCACTCCTCAAAAGCCATCGTAATGCTCCATTTCCTGAAGCACGGTTCCCACATAAGCACCTAACAGGCTTTAAGGTCATGTCAGCATCTACCAGTGCCCATCTGAAATCTCACCAGCTATCTGTCCTTCTCATTCAGTCTCTTGCCAAATATAATATGCACAGGCAGCTCTTGCTCTTTCCCTGCATTACACATATGCCCAAGAATAGAGAATTTCCTGGTTTCTACTCCTAATATCTGTTAAGCATTTGCTACTGATGATTTCATAAAATGACTTGCAATAAGCTATTAAGAAACACAGCAGCAGCTGTGAATCACTGCATGCAGATGAATAAAGGATGAATACAGCTTTCCATAAGAAAAGTGAGTAAAATTTTCTATACAGTAAAAGCAGATGGGGAAGTTATCAATTTTTCTGAATGCGGGTAGAGAAAATGTGTAAACTGGAAAAATATCCTATGTCTTCAGTTGTATCTTAGATTATTAAATATGGAAGAACATTTATTAGGATGTAAGCATAACAAGCATATTTTTTTAAACAAAGAAATGCTCAGAAATGTGTTTCTCTTCCTTTTCGGAAAACATACAGTAGCATTTCTAAGCTACCTGAAGGCATTGCAGGCCACAAGTCCTATGCTCCCAAGGTGCCTACTACTACCACAAGTGTTTCCACCCCAGAACTCACTGCAGAAATAAGAAAAGTCATCCCCCTCTCTCCAATTATTACAAATGGAAGAGTTACAGACAGCAGGCAGACTGAGGAGCAAGAACCCTGAACAGGGAAAATATCCCCCAAGACAGGAGCTCAAAACAATGCAGCAATGATAACTGTAAAAAAACAATTTACAAATTCTTCCCCTCATGCAAAATGTTGCTGTTGAACAACTACCTTCACAAACAGAAAAAGAATAAACATATGACAAGTCTGTAAAAGGGGTTATCCTGTTGACAGAAAAATTGATGTCTCCTAATTGGTGGCTCCTTTCCAACACCATTTGTTATGTTCTTAGCTGGGCCTCTGTCTAATGAAAATTGAGGCCTTATATAGAGCTAGTCAGAATATTTTAAATGAAGCCTTTTTTTTTGTTTTTTAAATAATTTTGCAAAGCAGATATACCATGTGTGATGGCAGAGGAGTTTCAAAGAGAGAGCTCTTTGGAACAACCAACTATCTGATCATGTGAAAGCCTTTAGAGAAGGCAAACTTCAGGGCTGCAGAAATTCTCAAAGAAAACCATGCCTCCTTCATTATAGCAATAAGGGGGAAGCTTCAAAGACTGCAACACAGAGATTGAAGCAATCTGTGTCCTGCTGAGAAAATTATCTTGTGAGAAGAGTTTGAAGGAGATGTGTTTATGTCAGCTTTGACATTAAGAAAGACCATCCATCCTTCTTTCTCTGGACTTCTCCTTTTGGTCTTCCCATTCACCAGAGAAAAATTATTTGCTTTGGATGCACTCCTTGCACTTCTGAAAAATGAAGTAATCTGAAACCTAATAAGCAGGCAATCTTCTCCTAAAGTAGTCTTTGTACCCAACTGGAGTGACTTCAGATTAGACCGTCAGCTCATGCTACATGTCACACATGTTCCAAAGGCTCCACCACTGCCACATATGGTCCCCAAGAGAAGGGCTAGGAAACAGACCTCCACAGTGTGTACTTTAACTCCCTGCCAAGCCATCTCTTCTTGAGTAACATGGCGGGCCAGCCACCAGCATGCCCACTGAAAACTGAGCAAACCTTGGAACAGAAAAGGTCCTGAAGGGCACATTGAGACACGGTGTCACTCTGTTGACCTTGAGAGGAAGATGAGTGAATTGCACATTGAGTTGATGAGCCAGACTCACCAGAAAATCAATCGCCTTTTGCGGTCTCATTTCCTCTCCTGAGCTAGAGTAGAAAACCCATCTAATAGTTTGCTGAGCCTTCTCGCACCATTTTGTCTACTTCAAAAGCTGCCAGGAACAAGCTGTAGCAGCAGTAGTCTGCTTGCCTCCCTATCAGGCAACTCCCAGTGGTGTAGAAAGCCAGCCATAAACTCTCTGTCTGTGTAAGTGGTAAATGACCCAGCAGTGGCCTCCACTTTGCAGGCTCCAGGCCACTTCACTTGTCTCCCTGTCTGCAGCCCCTCCACTCCTGCCCTCCTGCACTCCTGCCTGCTTCCTGTTGTAAGGCTGCAAAATGGTTGGCTACCTCTACATTTTAGGCTGCTCTTAGCTGTGCATTAAACCTTCAGCCCACCTTTGAAGGCTATCTGGCTGCTTATTAAGGGCATGCTCCTGTAGGGATAGGGGTGAGGATGACCGTTTTGCATGTCCTGTGCTTCTGCTAAGCTGAGAGAAACAGTAACTCTTAGCACGGCAGAGGCTGAGCACTGGTGGAGACCCTTTGGTTCCGAGACTCAACCCTCCTTAGGTGATGGCCTTCTGTTGAGTCTAGCCCACATCTGATGGGCAGCAGGAGCTGGGCCGTTGTCTTTTGAAGGCAGTAAAACACACCAGCTAGGAAGAAACAGCCTCTGGAGAAAAGGAGCAAAGGGTAATTGCAAGGGACAAGATGAGGGTGGGAGGAGTTTCCCAGATGAATGAACAACTTCAAATGACATTCACATTTTTGTGTGTGTGAACAGCAGCTAAGATTTGTGACTATATTTATCCTTGAATGTAAAGTTTAGTTTGAGGGGCAGTATGACGCAGTAACGACCAGCAATTTTTATTGCGTTATAGACATTTTAAATGGGTTCATTCTTAGATTCACAGACACTTTGCACCACACTGGCAATATAAAGAGGCTTTAAAATACGAGCCTATTGTGTTTGTGTTCACAACCGTTTGCATGGGAGTCAGGCCACTACGTCCTAAGGGCCAGTTTCTGCTAAGTTAATAAGCAAGCCACAGAGATGAACAGTTTTTCAAATATACAGTAACTATCATTTCTTGGATCTAAAATACACTAAATAAAGCAATGAAACTTTCTTCTGTCAAGTATTTAAGTGAAAAACGTGTAAACTGAATATTAGTGACAGATCTTTTCTGCTCTATCCTGCATGAGTAACAGAGAGGATCTTACACTGCTGGATGTCATACTGAGTCATGTCCTATTCCTTCTGTTTCTAGGACATCCTCCAAATATTTTGTAAAAGCTGTGCAGCATTTCTAAAATTCACTCCACACACCCTCACCAAAACTGAATCTTTCGTTTTTCATAATGCTCCCTGTTCTGGCAAAGAGGAGACAGTGGTTTATGCCTCTTCATCAAAGAATACTTTCTTTGCTGGCACTGCCCTGGGCAGCAACACAGAAGGACAGGGAGGAAGAGAAATGTTGAGTTTGGTAACCAATGCTGGATGCTGCTTTTGCCACTCTGGGCAGAGGGCTTCAAATAATTCCAAAGAAGCATCTTCTTTCTCACTTTCAGACCTCCTATTCCAGGTACCTGACTGAGTCTGTATTACTAATAAGCCACCTACAGTGGGCACCTATAAAGGCAGCTGGCACCAGCTGGGTACCAGGACAGCACAGCTGCAAGCACAGCAGTCCCAGAGAGATGACAAACTGAACAGTCAAACTGAGATGCCAGAGTAGTTATAATGCCAGAGGGAGGAAGGCAGCAACAGCAAACAGTGTGCCCATAGTCTAGCCCCCATTTTGCGTTCCTGATACAGATATGAAACCCCAGCAGGAGTAAATTGTTTCTTTCACATTAACCCAGGCAGCTCGAAAGCCCCTTATCTTGTGGGCTACTCCAGGATTCTTTCTTGGGGCAATGCTGACCTCATGCAAAAAAAAAGAAAGACGTTTTGCTCCCATAAGCTTTTGGAAAGCAGTCCAGCTGCTGATTGATTGATCAATTTTAAAAGCATCTCAAACCTCCCTCGAGTTTTGCAAGTTTGCACACATTTTATTGTAGTTAGATCTTCAGCTTCCTAGTAGATGGATGCAAGCACATAGACAACTAACTGTTAGAATGTACGTCTACAATTATTTGCAGAAGTGAAACGGCAGGTTGCTTTTGAAAATCAGCCCTGCTAGGCTATTTTTCCCCTCTACTGAACTAATATGCCTTTTGACATTTTTTTGAACAGCACAATTGCAATCCCAAAGCATGAAATGCTGTGACATTATTCCCATTTCATACACCTGCCAACTGGAGACCTCCAGTTTTTCAGTAACTGTGATGTCTGTAGTTGTTTTTCATTTTAGATCCCAAGGAGATTAAATTCAATCTGCATTTTATCTTTCTTTGCTGTAATTATTCCAAGCATCTACTTCAGTGAGTTATTTACAGATGGAGAACTAGGGGGAGATGGAAGATGTTAGAACTACCAAATGGCACCAGATGGAAAAGAGGACCTTGACCTGAAAAATATCTTCTTTCTCTGATGTGCTGTATTTTTAGAATTCTGATTCCCTTTTAACCTAATGCGGATTAATGAAAACCCAAAGGCTTTTTAAGGTAGAGTCTCATCATTTATCTTCACTGAGAAGCCATGCCTGTGTAAAAACATAAAGCGTGTTAGGATTAAAAAAAAAGGTAATAAAGCTTCTGCTTTGAAACTGCTGTAAAGCTGAAGGGCCTTCACTTTTTTTCTTTCTCAAAGGTTTATTGAAACAGAATCTGAAAGACATAGGATTCCACAGCTGTGACTTCTCACATAAAAGTTTAATGTAGAACTACAAAGTGACATGTTGCTATTCTGTAGGATGCCTGTACAGATATAGGGGGTTTTTTTGGCTAGCACAGAACAACCTGGGTTATTTTTCATAATATCTCCATGATGATGAATGAATATTCTTACTTACAATTGTTTTATTATCAGATAACACTTCTTTCTGTGGAGGTTCATGGAATTTACCCAAATGTAGCTAGAAACAGAACCAGGCACTGAAACAGTCTTGTTCACCAGCAAACAGCTTTACATTAGATATGTATTCCAAAGGAAAAAAAAAAAAAAAAGGCCATTCCTTTCCAGCACCATCCAGATACAAGAAGGAAAACATGGTACTGTTTTTCAGCAGACCATGCCAAAAGAGCATCAGAGTGGTATCTAGGCAGGGGTTGAAGGGAACAACACAAAGAGAAAATGAAGCCTAATTTTGGAAGAAAAAGTCAAGAGAGAGCTTCTCTCTAACACTACCTGTCTCTAACAGCAAAGTTGGGCTGTTGCAGCAGGCAAATACCATGATGGCAGAACAGTGTGGGAAGGGAATTTTTCAAAACAACTGAATAATAGCAGCTTTTCTAATAGCAGCTTTTATGAGACAATCGTCATCTGTTTTTTCCTTTATGTTTCTCACTTGGGAAATAAAAAAAGTGAAAGCCACGAATAAAGGTGGTATTTTTTTTCTTCCTTTACAGCACTCTGAGCATCCAAACAACTTACCATGAAACAGCATATGCAATCCAGATTTATTTCTTTGTTAGTGGGAGGAGGTTATATTTGTTTAAAATGATTGTTAAGGGAGATCTGAAACATAGCGTCTACAATTTCATTTGACATCTGATTTTTTCAGAACAAGAGTGCCCCTGATGTCTCTTGAGCAATAAAAGCATGGGGCCTACTCTCTTTAGCAATTAATAACTGTATCACAATACTGCTCTTGCCCTAGCTGCTTCCTCTGTGCTTTCACTGTGGTCTAAAATACTGATAAATACAAGCTGGTTCTTTTAGAGCTTTCCTCTGTAATATTTGGCATCTTGAACATAGAAGCCGCTGCTAAAATCTGCAGGTAGGCAGGAGCTGGGATCTTCCTCCTCTCTTCTTACAAAGATTGAGTTACTGATGGTTTCTTTCTTGGTTCAGGTTCAACAAAACTACTGAACCTAACTCACTTCCTCCCAAAGGACAGGTTTCTCCCCTCATCTGAACAGTGTCTCTTGTTACTTTAAATCACGGCTAATGTTTTTAAAAATATATCTTACACATAAGTCAGCTGTAGATCTTCAGCATCAAAGGAGCCAAACAGAACTGTGTGAAGCAGTGTAACCTTAAGCTATAATTTTAAAATGCCATCAAGAAATCTCTCAAATAGTTTTTAAAATTTACTGTTGCCCTAATAACCTCAGTCCAAAGCATTCAACTTTGAATAGTTGTTTTTGTTTTCCCTCCAAAAGCAGTATTGGCAAAACAAATGTATATATTGCAAAATATCTTGACATTGGTATACAAATGAGTTATCTTTGCAACTCACTAAAATAGGTAAAGATTTCATATAGGATGAGTAAATCAGGATAGAAGTAGAGCTTGCTGGCCTTATGATGGAAGTGATTCGATAAAATTGGAATCCTAATGCAGTATGTTCACAGAGAAAGTTAAAAAAACCCAGCAAATGCAACCTTGTAATAATCAACATCTGGCACTGAAATGAACAGCAGTCACAGATTAAATACATATTTGAAAAATTTATCATGGGGTCTTTCAAGTAATGAACATCCACAAACTGTTTGTTGAAATATTTTCCTTTTAGTATTGTTATGCATGTCTGGGAAATAAAGTTTGTAAAGAACAGCCAGAACTCAGCTGCACACTTAAACTGAAACTACAGAGGTGACTGAATTAATTTTAATTCCAAAAAAACCCAAAGCCTGTACTGTCTTCCTTTTGGAGGTATATTCCTTCTATGAACCTCCTTCTATAGTGCCTCCAGTACTGAGTGCTCTAGCAGACAAGCACCCTCCTCATTTCAGCTGGACAAATAGGTTCTCATCTCAGCTGTAAAGTTCTGAAACAAGGGAAAGAGTTACTATACTGACTAAAACAAACAAACTCCCCCCCAACAAGGGAGGGAACTTGGGCACAACTAAAAATGGACATAATTTTCTTGGCCATGAAGGAAAACTTTTGTCAGCATTTGGGCAAAAACTGGGGCAGTTACCTGATGGCAATGTCTGCCAAATGTTGACAGAATAGAGCATTGAAAGCAGGGTGAAGACAGAGCTTCAAACCACCAGGTCTGCAAGGGTCATTTGGCCACAGGACAAGACTGCAGGAGGAGACTATGGAGAGGCAGAGTATGGCTCCTTCTCATGCCACCGTGGAGAGCAAAACCCTCTTCTTTGCCTAATATTACAGCTTATCCACTAAACTAGTCCTTAAGATTGATACGTTTCTAGACCAGGATTTTTATCACACGGCAGGAACATCTCATCATGAACTACACACTCATCAAGCCCTGCAAGGAAAGTAGCCTTGAAGCCCTGCTTCACATGGGGAGTGCAAGATCTACTCAGTGCAGTTTTATGCAGACTTCTGAGGTACTTCTGCCACCCTAGGCCTCAGGGTAACTTTACATTACCCTCTGCCTAAGACTTTGTCTCTGCAACATGCAGTTGAACACTATGGTGCAGGCATAAAAGAATACAAAAGCTACAGGCACTACATAAAATCCTAAAAGAGGAAAAGAAATTAATGATTTGCAAGATTAGATTTTTTTGAGTTGCTGTTGGTTTGGGGGGAGGTTTAAATTCTTTTAACAACCTCTTATGCAAACAAAAAGAGGCAGGCAATAATGCTTACTAGAAAATAAAGACCTTCCGTCAGAGAAACCCCTGACAAAACCAGTATTCATGTGCGCACACACTCACACACACTCCTTTTAAGTTTTCTGTAGAAAACGATGCTAAGGAGCGGACGCGCAGCATTAGGGCCTCTCACTGAGGCATTCAAGTAACTCAAAGAAAACTTTCTGTGCTCACGCGGATTTGCCTCCATTACATGGTGCTTCCCACAACACAAGGCTAACTGAAGTAGCTGCCATTCACAACATCAGCTATGGATGCTCTTTGGATACTCTTGTCTAACGTTGATGGCTGCTTAGTATTTGTGTTTCCCTGGGCTTCCTCCTCTGGGCCACGCTGATGTCCCAGTCCCCAGCGGTGCCGGCACCCCAACCCCACTGCTGCGCAGGGGCCACGGCCCGCGACGCGTACCCGTCCCCGCCGGTGCCGGAAGGGCACCGGGGTTGGGACAGGCACGGAGGGGGGAGAAGCTCCGGCCGCGGGGAAGGCCCGGCCGGGCGGGGGCTGCGGGAGGTGGCCGCCCCCGGCCCGCCCGGCTGCTCCTCAGGGGCGGCTGCCACCTCCGGGCGGGGGGAGCCCGGGAGGCCCGGCACAGCGCATGGCCTTGGTCTTGTCTCCACCTGCCGATTCCATAAGCGAATGTACCCGGGGGAAGCAACCTCACGGCTAGACAGACAGACAGACACGTGTCCGTGGCCATACAGCCGTGTTTGAGGGCTGTTCCTGCGCAAACACCGTGACCCGCGCGAGGAGACAAGACACCGACACCGCAAGGGGTGACCAGGTTTTTTTCCACTTTTCCCCCTCAGACTTCGGAAGACAGGCAGGTTGCCATTCCGCCGCCTGTTTCCTCCTCGTCAAAGCCATCCATAGGTACCGCCGAGCCGCGGTGACCCAGAGCACAGAAGGGCCGTCGTTCCGCGCCGAGAGGGCAGTGAAGGCAGGCAAGCCCCTGTGCAAGCAGCCGAGCTTGCACTACAATCACTCGGTGCATTTCTGGAGCTCACATGTCAAAAAGCATCACCTTCAGTTCACTGAACCTTTCAAAAGAACCACACACCAGGGCTCCAGCCTAACCTGGCTCTCACCCTCCTCAGAAAGGACTAAAAAAAAAAGATAGGGAAGGGATATACAAAGGCATTTCTCATCAACTGCTAAATGGCCCGATACACCCGTAACCTCAGCTTCTCTGCTTTATAGCAAGAGAGCGATGAAAACCTGATGGGGCAGCATGCAAGCTGCACTTTGAGCCATTTTCGAAATTCGACAAATATTCTGAAATGGACACCTGGGAAGGGCATGGGCAGCAAGGGGAAATACTGTCAGGAAAGGAAGAGTTTAAAAATATTAAGAAAAATTTCTGACTACAGTTTTAAGAGGTGAAGTGCTGGCACGGATCAGTTTTCCTGAAAAGCGGGGATCGGGCTCAGAGCTGGCTCCTGACCTGCTGTTTGCAAACCTCAAAAGCAGAGCAATTTAGACAGCAGCTTCTTCAAGGAGTCCAGCTAAAACTACAAAGACATAAAATTCCAGTCAGACACAGGAAATTCTTGGGGCTATTCAAGAATTTCATGAGTCAGAAGATAAAAATCCCTCTGAATACCTAACTAAACTAATCTAATGAAGTAGTCACCAGGAAAGGAGTGTGATGAATCCGCATGTCAGGAAGGACAAATTTAAACAAACAGGAAATTGAACAACCTGAATCTGTTTTCATTTTTACTCCCTGTGCCCTGCTGCTTTTTTTTTTTTTTTTTAAAGGTGCAAACCGAGTTGATGGCTGCAGAAGCTGTGGGGGCTTTTTCATTTTAGAGGAAGTCTCAATTTAAAAGAAATTAATTACCTGGCTTCCTTTCAAAAAGGTGGTAATTTGTTTATTTGTGATTCATTATTTGTACTATTGTAGACCCTTCAGGGCCAAGTGCAGTTGGCCACTGACCATTGCAAAGGAATGAAGGGAAAATCATTGATGTAAGGTTTATAACCTAACATTTAGCTTTTTCCGTGGCAAGCAGAAGTGACGCTAAATGCTTCCTCTCAGATATTTTACCCATGCTAGTGACTAGAGGGTTCATTCCTAAATGATAGCTACACCTGGTCCACTTCATATTGAGGTGCATGCTTAGATTTTGACATAGAAAAGTTGACAGAGGTTTCCAGAGAGATCCTCATGCCCACAAAGGCCTAAACTTAAGGTAAATGGAATTTTAAGACCATCTGTGTGAAACAATATTGTACAGAATGTTACCTCCTCTGTGCTATGGAGCTATACATTGTCTAGACTTAAAAAACAACGGGTTTACAATTGAATAGTATTGCATCCCAAATGCCTTTTGTCAGGAGTGAGGACCTTTTTCAGTTTATAACATTTTCATTAAAATTCTCTCATTTAGGAAATGAAATAAATTTTAGCAAATTGCACTTTGCAACAATCATGCTAGAATTCCTAAAATTACAAAGATTGATACTATTCTCATGATGTTGCTTCTATACTAAAATTGAGTTTGCGTTAAAGCCTTTTTGTTATCTCAGGTTTGCCTCAGCTTCAAGGAAGTAAACCTAGAGAGAAGCCAGATTTTTTTGCTTGATTCAGTGAGGTATGTGATTTCAAATATCTTCATTACAGAGGAGACAAAAAGGAAAATTCTCTCTAAACAAGCTTTCCTCCAAAATGGGTCTTGGGTCAACTAAAATGTTTCATTATACAAAGTGTTCATTATATGAGAACAAAAAGACTATATTTTAATTCTGATTTTTCCCCTTCATTTTGTATTTCATACTAAAATTTTAAGATAAAAAGTTGTGCTGAAATAATTTGGAGATGAAAAATGGAACCTTCTCTCTCAAAAGACAGCCACTGGTCTCTCAGCTTCCACAGTCTGATGCACTGCAGCAGACAGTATGTTAGGCACAGGTTGAACTGACTGCAAACTGCTTTTATACAAATTTAGAATACTTGTTAGTTTTCTATCTGAACTGCCTGTCTGGATCCTCCTGTTTGGGGTTGATTCTGGATTCCACTTAAAATACTAATTGTTTATATTAAACAGACAAGAGAATGTGTGATGTATTTTAACTGTCAAAAGTGTTGTGAACAGCAGCAGCTGGAAGAGGAATGTTTAATTCACTCTGTTACCCCCAAGCCTTTTAGAATCCTGCATCAGCAGCTATATCTTAGTCTTGCAGGCAAAGAAAACAGGGTATAAAGGGGTGGTAGCACTGCAAAGCTTATTCTACAAGGGAAAAAACCAAAGGGGCATTCAAAAGCCACAACATTGTCATTATTACATTAAAATAGAGAATGACTAAATCTATAACAGTATTGATGCATCTGTGAAAGCTGTGCACGTTTTTGTGTTGAACAGTTCACATATCATGGCTTGTTTCTTGTGCTGGTTTACTCACACTTAGCTGCTGCCAGAGACATGATGCAGGTAGTGATGGGAGATACCACTTGAACTATTCACTATGTGATACTCCTAAAAAAATACTCTTAAATCTTCTGGACATGGGGTCAGCAGCTTGTGTGAAGCTGTGAGTAAGAGTAAGTTTCCGCCCCTGCACAATTTATTCTCTCAGGGCATTTCAGACACATGCTTGGGACAGTTCCCCCACCATAACTGCTGCAGCATAAGCTTGTGCTGGGACCAGTGGAGCCAGAAACAAGCATAGGAGTTGTTACTTAAGAGAGAGAGTAATAAAGGCCTTGTTAAGTATCAGGATCAAGTTGTTTTCAACATTTATAAAAACTTCAAATTTTCAAAAGCAGAAAAGCATCCAACCACATTTATACTATTTTGTGTATTTCCTTGAGAAAACCTTCTAAGTAAAACAGCAAATTAGCTGCACATGGAAAAATGATCCTTCTGAAAACATTTAAATAAAGAGATGCGGGAGCTTGTGCAAATTGCTGTAGTGCAGGTTTTCCTGGTTTTTCAGGCCTGACTTCTGCCATGTGGTTTGGGGTTCTTTTTTTTTTTTAATGTCACATTTACAGAATGGATTTGGCACGCTCAGGAAAGGAACACTGCTTTTGTTCATCCCATCAGTCTTTCGCTTGTCCAATTGCCACGGCTGTATTAGTAGGAAAAATAGACCTAACGAGGTGTAAAATAATGCTCTACATTCAAAACCAGTGCTGTAGTTCGTTTCACTTTAATATTTACTCCAAAAGTAAACTCTGCTGAAACCTTGCAAAAATAGCGCCAAATGAGTTTGCAAGATATTCTAAATTTACCAAAGCAAAGTCAATTAACACCTCATACACACAATTGTTTATTTGGTTCCCTACTACCAAAACTTCTGCCAAGGAAACGCTGGCACGAAGCAAGAGAGGAGATACATGTAGGGCAGGCTTGACTGGAAGAATTCTTCTTAACAAAACAGCAGTCAGGCAGCAGAAACATCGTTCACACCAAGACAGTAAGCAAGAATAGTTAAGTTGAAAAAGTAGATGGAGGTAGAGATTTTAATGATATTTTAATTTGATTTAATGCTTTTTACAGCGTGCGTACCACTTCTCATTGTCAGCCCTTCCACTTTGTTTCTTCTATTCATTAGCTTTTTCTTACACTACTTCTTTCCTTTTTCACTTTAAAGGGCAGCAAACTGGGTGTTTGAGCTTCCTTTCAGGCAGTGAATTCTTGGGAATGTGAAGTCAAGGAACTGTAGCCTTGATTTGCCCTTGGAAGGAGCTGTACAGAGACTTTGTTTAGGTTTGAGAGATGAGTTTGTGGTTCCTTCTTAAAGGAAAGTTGTACAAACACTCTCACCAGAGAAGGCAAAATACAAAATCTTGACAAGGGCTCAGTAGGAAATCTTCCATTAAAAAAACCTGATTTTTAAACAAAAGGAACATGAAACGCTTACTTGCTGGAAGCAAACTTTTTCATAGGGATGTCTTTCACCTGCTACTCAGGAGGTCCCATGGAGATACATGGGAGGCTTTTGTTCTAAACAACTTCAAATATTCTCTGTCCGAAGTGGAGAAGCTTTACAGGGCAGACTTAGGGGAAGGTGTCATAAGATGGCTGAAACAATCCATCAACTTCTTGCCCTTCTCTTTCCCCTGCCCTTAGTTGTCTTAGTCCTGCTGCTTCCTCACTGTTTACCAGCTCAGGTGCTTATCCATTTGTGGGGAGAAAGTTTAATTCACTGAACCAGAAGAAAATTATTCAACTTTTTTTCTGAGCTAACGAGCTCAATCAGTTAACTAAGAGGTTAAACAAGCACTGGAGGCAACACAAGGTGGAAGGTGAGAGTATAGGGCAAGGAGTGCAAGGATGACTTACTGTGATATCCCTGAGTGATAAAAACTCTACTGTTAGAATAAACTAAACCTCTGAACTCAGCTTTGACACTACATCTGTGCACTAGTATCACAGAAACATGATTATAAGCTGACCACATAAACAACAGATTTGACTAAAAGGCTGCTTGAGGTCAGTGCCTTTATAATTCAAATAAGCCTGTAATCCTTCAGTTCCAAAGATCTCCCCTGTCTCAGCATTACAAAAGGCAAAGTATGTGAATTTAGAACTTAAATTACTTGGGCTATATCTTTTCACAGCAAGCAGGTAGCAGAGGATGCCCTTTTCTGGAAAGGGACTGAAATACACTGTACCTTTCATTCCCTGAGCATGCTGTGAGCACTTAAAAAAACAGGTAAGAAAAACTCAAAAGCTACAGTATGTCAGTTCCCAACCCTATCTTAGGTATAACAAAATCTAACCTTTGGCACCACGCTACTCCAGTACTGATCCAACCCTCTTCAACAAACTCAGAGTTTTAAAAAAATATTACATAACACCCCACAACTACAACCTCTGTTTACTTAAGTTCTGAGTGGTCAAAGCAGATTTAGCAGCATCGCAACAATGGAAGTTGTAGGGACAGGGAAGGGCTGGAATGTCAGAGGTTGCTGGGTCTTCCCTCTGTACCTTTCAAATGTTCATGAGATTGCAACCAAAATAACACATTCTGGCTGCAGAGCAGAGCCTTAGAAAAAAGTATCTGCTTTCAGTTGCCCAAAAGGGACTGTTCTATGCCCAAACCTCCACTGAAATGTAAAGGGTGTCGAGTACCCTGGTGTCTAGTACAACGAAAAATTTTTATGCGCTCCGTAACTTCTTCCCAGCTCCCCAGGAAACTGAGGCATACCCATGAGTTTAAATGCTCATGCTGTAATTGTATCACTTCAGGTGTTCGCAATAGGATTCTTTCCTGTAAAGCAACTAAAGAGGTAAAATACTGTCCAAATCTCTGCAGGAAGAGAACAGAGCCAACAGCACTGTCAGTGGCTGACAAATGACTTGCTTCCCATGCCACAAGCAACAGCCCATAAAGCAGCTCACTGAAAACCCAAACGAGCCTTGCAGCTTCCGGCTTTAGAGCAAGAACTAGAAGACCTGAGGACCCCTGACCCACGTTCCAAAACAGACTTTATAAGCGTACTTTCCTCCCTTGCAGGCAGCTTAATGACCTGTACAGGCCGTACCTGACATCAGCCTCAGAGCCTCACCTTCACCCCGACTAAAACTTTTTGGTGTGAAACATGACAGCTCTTCATTTGCACAAGGCACCATCCTATTGGTGTATTTTTGAGGGAGGTGGTGGAGTGGGGAGGAGGCAGAAGCCGCGGTAGCAAAACTTCCAATGTTCAACCTTTATTTTCCAGTGTTCAGCACTACTATCACTAGGTATAGTATTTGTTTCACACTGCTACTCTAACACGTTTTAATCTACACCCTAAGAAATGTTAAGTCTAAAATACTTTCGAAACTATGAACTGTTTTCTAGAAAGGCCTGAAACAAAGTGATCACCCTTTGGAGAGCTGTTTGTGCAATGACTGATCATCTCTATTGTTAGCATTCCCAGGGGTCACAGAGGGGTTTAGTTGCATCGTACCAGGGCAGAACCGAAAAGAAGGGCTGTCACAGCTGGATGATTGTGCAGTCTAGGAAACCAACCTGTGGGTGCCAGTTATTAAGCATCCAGTTAAATGGGGCCTGAGTTTTAAGTTGATAGCAGGTTTGGGAATTTGGTTTTAGTTTCTTTCTACATAATAATTTCTAGGTGTCTAGAAAACATTCTGAAAAATTCTTAAATTTTGTAAAAAATATTGACTGGAAAGGTTAGAGAATTTAGATGAAATCAAACAGCTCAACTGTTTTCCACTCTTCATTTTGCAAGCATATAGTGCAAGTCTTTGTTTGTAATGTTTCCTTTCCAATATCAGCATACGTTAAAAAATCTGAGTGGTACATACCCTGCCCCAGTTCAATACATAGAAAAAAACCAAAATCCTTTCCTTCAGCTTGCCAACTTAAAACAAACTTGCCTGGATACACAAGTCCCCAACCTTGTTTGCATATACAAATTTAGTCCCCAAATTAAAAAATCTCCCAGTTCTAGCTCTGGCTGCTCCACCCCCTGGGACTAACCTTAGCATCCTCTGTTTGAACATTTAACCTCTTTCTACAGTAAGTACATATAGCAAAGAGTTTGCACCCATCCAAATATGTAAACTGGGTGAGCAGGACGAGCAATAATTTTATATATAGCTTTGTACTAGCATATCTTTCTACTCTACCCGTGTTTTAACAATCTACTTTCCTGTGCTCATTCCATGTGGCTATTTTTCTTGGTTTTTTCTTTACTGATCTTTATTAGATCATTTAAATATTTGCATAGGCTTCAGTAAGTATCAGATTGTTTCCTGAGAGGGTAACATTCTTCACTCGTGCTTTGAATGTTTTTTAAATACCCGCTATCACTGCTGTAACTCTAATTCCCCATCATTCATTAATTTTTAAACAGACCTGCACAAATAAACCATATAATTGAATTAATGAGATATGGGTGGTAAGTTTCTGTAAATACAGCCTGAATTAAAGGTAGAATGTCTGCATAACTTAGATAATCTTATTCTTTACATTGCAGTGAAGATGACACTGCTTGCTCTTCATCTATTAATCTTCACGAATTCAATGAACACTCTGCCTTATTCTTTCAGCTTCTTTAACAGAGTACCTTTACGTTATTAAATTTGAAGTAACACAGTCCCATCCAAATGTTAAAGCAGAACTGCGAGCTGTAATACACTTGATTACTTAGGCATTTTAGTGTTACTGTCTATCTCCGTCTGTATGAGGTTTAACCCTGGCACCGGACAAGACAGTTTATGAAAACTAAAAAAAACATGCAGGAACTATTGGCAGAGGAGTGAAAGAGATATACTGTTAGTGCTTGTACAAATTATGAGAAACTCATTAAAGCTCAATCATTTTGTGGATAACTAGAAACATTCTCAGAGGCAAAGTGCCAGGAGAAATCTCATGAGTTTCAGCTTCTGAAGTTTCCCAATAATCCTTTTCACTGTGGGAAGGAGGGTAGAGGGTGAAGGGATGGAGGGAGTCTCTGTATGGTCCATCCCTGTCTTGATCATCTTAAGGCCATGGGCATTTGGATGAAGGTCCTTGTCCTCACTCCCACCCAAATACAGTCATGTTGCCTTGCCATTCTGGGTGCCACACCAACAGGCACCCAAGTAAGTGATGACATAGGTCCCAAACTTGAACTTGTGTATAGTCTTCACAGGAGGTGGGGAGGTGGTCAGGTACCCTCTCCCTCCTCCCAGAAATAGGTGCTCAGGAAGGGGCATGTCCTTAACTGGTGTATTACATGTCCTGGCCAGGAGTACGTCCACTGGGAAGAGACCTTCCTGGTGTGATAAAGCAAGGGGAACACGAAAACTTACGTTAATGTATCATTAGATAAATTAACAGAGACTAGAGCAAGGGAGTTAAGATTACAATTCTGCTATGTATATTTCCTTGCTTTTTTAGGAGTGAGGCTTACTTTCTGTATGGTCTATACTGTGATGCCTAGAACCAAAGGAGTGAAAGCAGCGGCTGGCATAGATTTCAGCATTGTGCTGATCTTCAACAGCAAAATGTTGCCTTGTTTAATCATACTGCCACAATACAGATGCAGGTACACCTGAGATATGTTGTCATTGTGGGGCCAAGGAAGAGTCATACACGCAGATAGTAAGGAAAATAGAATGATTTAAAAAGAGCGCTCCTGTAATTCTCCTCTCCAGCAAAGCCAGTTAACAGGGTAAGTAATTCAGTTTGCCACAGTCTAATACTATCATGACCTAAAGTACAGTTCTGACAGTCTTTCAATCAGGGTTTTCTTACTATACTTGAAAGCAGGCAGTGCTTTCATTCCAGTGAAACACTGTATCTTCCTCTCTTGCCTTTTAAAGTCGTTTCAAGAGCCCTAACACTCTCAGCACAGTACTTTATGCAGCAGATTTTTTTATTCAGGAGTACATTTCTTTTGCCACTCTTCAACCTAAATATGTCTTAATTGGTTTCCAGATATTCTATTGGTGCTGAGAGTTGACATTTCAAATCCCACTCCTCTTTGATTCAATATTCCTGGGACTCCATTTAAATCCCTTCTAGTGTGTGTGACAGAGGAAAAAAAAAATCACTGACTGAAGGGGAGATAATAGTATGGAGGTGAGTATATGAGTACTTTCAAAATCCATAAATCTTAGGGTAAACACTTTTAAAATGAGAATATAAACAGGAGAATTCTGTTCTCATGACCACCTCCTTGAAAACTAAGAGGCAGAAACAGACTCCTTCTGCTTTTAAATGTTAATGCTACAAAAATACATCCTTCCGTTTTCATATCTGCATTTATTGTGTCAGCCTTCCTCGACTTGGTTAGAGCAGTTAACAGAATAAAAGACTTTGACTTTCTAAAAGTTTCTCAGTAGTGACTTAAGATCAGCAAAATCTCTTCCTACTAAGCTTTTCAAAAATTTCACATGTTTTCTGAAACATGCCAAAGACCAGTTTAATATTTGGGCCCTGACTGATGCTAAATTGAATATGATACAACATTTTTTATTCACTCTTATTATCCTTAGGCCATATCTCTTTGAGATATTCTTATTATTCATATTTCTTTTCCTGCCTGTGAACAGATGAACAGTGGTGAATGATCAATTTTCAAAACGTATTTTATCAGCTTCTTCACATCTGACAATTCTTACTCATAATTCAAGAAAAAGTGATAAAAATTCAGCAGTTCTCTGGGGTAACTGTTACTGGAGACACATAAGTAGATTAGGGTTTGTTTAGGAAGGGTAAGATAAAAAAAGGGAAGTGAAAATGCGTACAAAAAGAAACAGAACTAAAACAATCACAGCTAAACTCATATTTCCCATAAATACACTCCACACAAGCTCTATGTACAAGAGGTTTACTGACACCCAGAAGAAGAACTTGGGAGCAGTTTTGTAATTCTTCTCTTAAATTTATGATTTTTATCCTACTACACCTCCCCAGCATCAGCCATAGAAAATGACTTGGGGATCACGTGCACTCATCCCCAACTCTTGGTACATCCATTCCAGTGATAATCTATTATGACTTGAACCATCAAAGTTACGTGCCTAACTTTAAAATTGATGGGCACTCAAGAAGGTGGTTCAGTGTACCCTGAGACAGACTTCTCCAGCAGAAGGGATGAACTCATCTGAGGATGTTCATCTCTTCCAACTGACTCAAGATGAAGCTCTGAGGGTTAAGGTGGATAGTTACAGTCAGTTAAGATGATCTCGCTCCCCCAATATGGTAATAGCTTGCATAAAATATCCCTCCAAATGAAATGCTACCATTTCTCCACAGACACACAGGGATTGTGTAAGAGCCAGACACAGACATAACCTGAAAGGGATGTTATGCAGCTCATAAAAGCACCTGCATTGCTACAGCTAGTAAAGAAGAGAAAAGATTGGTGCTAGATTAGGTGCTTCAGTTTTATTCACAACCATCAAACACTGTGAATATTGATTCTGTGATCTCGATAGGCACAGTGTTTGGATTGGAGCATACAGTCTAAGATTGTTCAGACACCTGGACCGTGGCTGATGAAAAGGTTGGGACCACTTTGTGAAGAACAATAAGCAGGCTAGACAACCATATACAAAACAATAAATGGTAATTCACCCCCAGTGGAAAGCAAGGTTGCTAAGACTCCTGATCCAATCACGTAGGGATACAATTCTTTCCTTTCAGAAAGGCTTTCAGCCCTTGTAACTAAATTCACTGTTGTCTGGCATTTGACCTGATTGCGATGTCCTTACTCACATAAAACTCAGTGCAAATTGTGTCTAACTTAAACTGGCAGCACTAGACCTCATTGGTGTTTTGACTAGGACTTAATTCTAAGCAGACGGCTGCTCACATGTACAGTGACAGTTGCATTGGTATGACACAAACTTGTCTACCATTACATCTTAAAGGCTGTGGTTGCCACTAAATTAAGTCAACAAAAGACAAGTTAATCTTCTTTGCTTCATGCTCAGATCAACACTGTAAAGATTGTGATGGTGATCACTGAACATTCCAGTTTGATTAAAAGCAGCTTGCATTTTTCCCTATACTTTTAGTACTACAAAACCTGAAATCAGTTTCAATAAGAGACTAAAATGTGAAATAGGAAAAGCTGATAGATCTTTCATATGGTTTTGTCTTGGTTTGAAAGACAGGTTTCTGCTAAGGAAGGCAGGAGCCTCTCTTGGAATGGAGAATGAAACCCCCTTCCCTCCGAATTATTATAATTTTGGAATTAAGGGCTTTTAGGCAAAGATATGAGGAATAGGAATAACAGCTCTTTACTAATATATATATATATAACAAAAAGGCAACCAACAACAATAACTATGGTAGTAACAACAAAACAGAGCCAGTAACTCAGTGACAGCCTCTCTCGGCCGCAGGCACCTTCCCCTTCCGCGCAGTGATGGTCACAGCAGGCAGGGGTGTTGGTGGCTCCCGATGCTCAGGGCGGGTGCGATGGTTCCCCCGTGGCTGCAGGGGGGCTCCGGAGCGAGCTCGGGGAGCACGCGGTGATGGCAGCTCTCCTGTCCGGGGGAGGATGGAAGAAAAGCTTCACAACCCCCCGGACAGCCAGACCTTCGGGGACAGCAGGCGTGTATCGAAGGTTCACAGGAGTAGCTCAGGAG
Organism: Edolisoma coerulescens; assembly: GCA_013397115.1. Lineage (NCBI taxonomy): Eukaryota > Metazoa > Chordata > Aves > Passeriformes > Campephagidae > Edolisoma > Edolisoma coerulescens. Next base: position 2,426,500 of record VWZW01002078.1, on the reverse strand, counting down.
CGGCGAGGCAGGGCAGCCGCGGCCCAACTTTCAGCTGGGCAGGGAAAAAAGCAGCTTTGGGGTCTCGGCGATTTTCTCTGAGGCACGGTGGTGGGAAAAAGCCGGAGAAAAGCCGGACTCCGCAGTGGTAGGTTCTCCCCCAGAAGCGAGCGTGGCCTCTCTCTCCCCCCAAACGCCGAGAGAACACCGCACCAGGGTCCGCACTCCACCCCAAGTAAAAAGAGGCAGCTCACAGACCCTCCCTTCCTGTGGCCAGGTCCTTTTGTCTCTCTTAAGTACTCAGTGATTTGTCTCCTAGCTGCCTATATGGGAAAAATTCTTTAAGAGAAAAGGAAAACAAAAGGGTAACTCCTAAAACCCAAACAGGTTTCTTAATGGTCATAAATTTAAAGCACTACATCAATGAAAGAAAAACGTTAAATATTTTCTTTATTGAATCTTCTGTTGCTAATAATTATCACATAGCTAGTTTGTACAATCCATTTTTTTTCAAATAACAGATTTATTCCAGTTTCAAGTAATACTATATGATATCATTCTCATGATCTGGTACAAACAAGATGTTAATTAAGTTGTTTTTTTCTCAAACAAATCCAGAGGGAAGAAATAAAAATACCTTGCATCTCTTTCTTATTCAAATTCATAACCCCATAAACCATGCTAATCAAAACAGAAGATGTGCCATTTTGGACAACACACATGCAGCCACAAAAGATACTGTGCTTAATGGAACATCGCCTAAAACCAAAACAGGAAAATGCACTTTGTGGTAGTGAGAAAATAACGAGAACAAGAGTGGACACATTGACCATAACTATCCTGTCCTGTTAAATTCATCAAGGCATACAGGCAAAAAATACCCTCACAGTGCTCTGCCTGGTGTGTGGCTGCAGCCTGTCCCATAGATAAGCTGTTGAAGTCCAAAGAGCATCTTACACACAGTGTATGGGAGCTCCACTGGGGCACCCACTGAATGCCATGGTCTTGCCCCCTCCTCTATCCCAGAGGCTGATGAGGCTGGCAGTGTGGTGCTTGTCCCAATGGCTTTACACAGCTCTAGATTTCCTTTGAGCTCAGTTGTGGTCACAGCAGTACCAAGATTGTCACAACTGAAATTATGCTATTGCTGTCATAAGTTGTTGCTGTCCTTATTGAAGCTGCGGACTCTTCCCAGAGTGGGAGGGGAAGCCAGGGTGGGTGAAGGAAAGCATCTTAAGGTAGTCTTCTCCCTCAGCCAAACCCAGGGAGTTGTGTTGGGTTAGGCTATGTTTGGTTTGGTTTGATTTGGTTTTACTATGAAACTGGAAGGCTGACATGAAGCAGCTGCTAGACTCTGTGGACGAAAAAGTGGGACCACTCCTCAGCTGAGAAGCCACATTTTTCATCATCTTCCTCTGATTTAATAGGACATCACATGAACAGAACTTCCCTCCTCCACAAGAAGACAAGTAAGAATTTGTAGTATCTCTGGATTTTAGTATCTCACAAAGACCACTAACCTTGCCACCTTGCACTCTGCTCTGTCCTCCTTTCACCTTGTCTGTTGTCAAGAAGGCAGAATAAGAAAGTGCTATGAAGAACAACGGATGCCTTTTTATAGGACAACTGATGTAGTGGTCTACCCAAAGAAGAGTTTAGGAGCTACTGAGTCAGCATTTGATTTCCCAGCACAGCCTTTTGATTGTAAATTGATTGAATTTACCCAAATGAAGAAAGGGCCCCAACCCAACCTCCTCAGCTTGTTTTTTGCCAGCGAAATAAAAGATGAAATTTTTTATTAGTCACCAGAAAAGAGAACAAGAAGAATTTTCAGGTGCATGGGAATGAATGAATGAAAAGGGAGTGAAAGTATTTAAGAACTTCTTGTGAACTTTGCAGTGCAGTGGAGACTCAACATGAACTTCCAGAATAAGCAAGGAATTTACAAGCACATTCAAGGGGAGATACAGCTTAAAAAGAGTACTTTTTAAGGAGGAAGAAACAATTTGTCTTGAGAATGCATTGGATTATACCAAATACAGTCTATATTAACAAACATATTATTAGGATCTCTTCAGTATTTCTGATTTCATCTCCTTTTCCCTTCAAAATCAGTAGTATTTCCACCATAATGGAAAGCACCATAGAACTGATCCATGACAAGTCTAGACCATCTTCAACTCTCAGAGCCTGCAGAAGCAACCAGACCTGCTCAGAATCTTGCAAGATTCACAGTGATTCAATGAACTGGCATACATTCGGGACATTTAACAACCTCCAGCCCCCACTATGTCAAGTACCATTCACATTTGCAAATACAAGTGGTTTTTTTCAGAAATTAATGCATGCAGGAATGATCCTATGATAAACAGGTTGAAACTGCCTCCCATCTCACTGATGGGAATATTAGTCTTCAAAAGCTTTCAGAAATTTTACATTCCATAAGTATTTTCTGTCCTGTATGCCTGAGTCCTCAGATAATATTTACATGTCATTTAAACTCTACTATTATTACATACTGGATTTTAATGAACAAATTCAGGTCTTTATCTATAGCCACAGTCGTGCATTCTGCTGCAGAAATGTTCAGTTAGGTGAACAAGTTCAATTAGGTGAGAAGTTCTGGACCTGGGAAGACCATTTTTAGGCCACTGCATTTCTTTTGCAGAGAATTGAGATCTCCTTGACACAAATTTTGTGGCTTCGGAGACTGTGCAGGCTGAGTGAAATACCCTTAATTCAGTTGTACACAGACACATGCTGCCTTTTCTATTGCTTTCCAGAGATTCTTTCTAACAACAGAGCTTCAGCCTAAAAGGAGACACTTTATAAAGGCCACCCATGATGCAATTTACGGTGTATCTATGAGGTGATCTTGACTGAGAAAGTGTTTCCACTGCTCTAGGTCTTAGACATGCTCAATAGCAGGGGACAGCTCTTCCCCTGAAAATCCTTAAAAAGTAAACAAACTAGACAGACAATGTGCAGGAGCAAAAAGGCATAGGGAAAAAGTACTTTGCCCGGGGCACAGAGCTGTCAGATATGCTGGAAGATGATACAGGATCAGCAGATGCCCATACAACACTAAAAATAGGAACCATCCATCCAAATTATGGCCAAACCTGCACATCCCAGGTACTTATATACACCCAAGTAGATGATGGTAGTTTCTGCATCACAAGATAGTTAAGGTGTGAAGTGTTCTTGTTTCCTACCAAATTCTTGTTTCCTGGCACCATGCAGTTAGCTAAACAATATCCTGTGTTGCCGTTCTTCAAAATTTCTGCAGGAGTATGTACATAATGCACAATGCCTTAACGCTCCACTTACAAAGGAATTATAGTTCAGCCTTCAAACTACAAAGCAGACAGGCAGTTTTATCCCCAGTTTCATGTTTTAAATGAATAGAGTACTAATAAAGCAAGGTAGCAATATGTCTGGCTTGCGCCGTACATGGTGTAGTTAAGTTGCATTAGAGCTATGTAACCATCTTGATGGGCTCATAACCAGAAACGTCCCTGCTTGTCCATTCTTGTGGCTTCTCTTGCACATACTCCATTCTTGGCTAATTTAATGGGACTATGGCAAAGTTAATTGTCACAGTTAGTCTGAAATAGGGTAAATTTGACTAAATGAATTTTCATTTAAAAGGACCGGAAAAACTCTTTATGAGGTTTATAAGTGTAGGATGATTCAACAGTGTCACCATAGACCTTCTAGTTTGTTCATTGAACAAGACTGCAATGCAAGCAGCTCTTGAAAAGTAATTAGGTAGCCTTGTTCAGTAAAAAAATGCACAGTTGTTAAGAGGCCTTAGCAAGACATTTGTATTTTTAAAATTCAGCCATCCAGAACAGTAAAGATGTTATAGTGTTGCTAACTGGAAAGAGCAATTTGCTGACTAACAATAGACTAACTCCCTAATAGACCAAACCTATCTGAAGCAGCTATATTAAGATGAGTAAAAAATCCTCAGCCAATCTACTTTAAAGTTTATTATTTAACTCAGTATCACAGTTTCCAATTCCATGTAATAAACCCATGATTTATACATTATTCATGTCTTCTCAGACTGCTTTGCCAAATTGTTTCTTAAAGACAGCCTTTTTAGCTATTTATAATTTAAAAAAAAAATGTTGTCTTCAGCAGTTAGAAAGAAGGGTAAAAAATTCTAAATAAGTCTGATGAATTTCCTTATGTTAATAATAATAAAATGGAAAACCTAAGTATAAATATTTTCATTACAGGACCAATTTAAACACATTGCAAAATCCTTCTCAGCAAGATCCTCACAGCAAAGCAAGAAAGAAGCAGCAATAACTATTAAAGTATACATATGACAAAAAAATAGAAAATTGTATTTGCCTTTGTTGATATTACATTCCTGGCTCCATGAGCAAGGCCCTTTAACACAGAGTTTCTACCACATCCTGACAAGCAGTGCTTCATGCCAGAGTGGCACTGTGAGCCTGTGTGCTAGTGCACAAGGGCAGCTACTTAAAGAGACTCTTTAATAAAGAGGTGATCTACTTAAAGAGTCTCTTAAAGAGCCCTATTAATAAATGTGCAAAGGAGAGAGGAACATATTGCCAAAAAACCTTAGAAAAAATAGAAATCATGCAAATTATTCACACAGGAAGATTTAAGGCTGTTGCTCTCCACTATTAGATTCACAGATCTAGCTTATAGAGGTGATCAGGCTTCCTATTAAAATACTTTGAGAACTGAGAATCATGCCAATGATAGCAAGGAATAGCACAGCTTACATACAAAAAAGACGAACAGAGGAAGTGGGAAGAAAAGACATCTGCAACTGCAAAGCCAGTATTAGAATTTGGGAAGATATACATTTGGAGTCCTCTGGAACCTGACTGCCTTCTTGAAAAATCCTAGAAAAGCAAGATTGCCTGCATGCTTACATTTTTAATCAGTCCTTCATGAAGTAAAATGTTGTTCTCTGTGTTGAAATAATGTGACTAACTTGTTCCAAGCTTTACAAGTGATACAAGAACAGGCAATAATCAGTTACCACACATCAGCACACAGTTCCCTGGGATGTACCAGTGAGATGTCCCAGCTATCTAATACTCCAAGTCACATCATGGCATGACACTGAAACATTCATCAGATGGTTCAGCTTGTGTCTGACTCTAAATGCTCATCTTGCTGCTGAACAAATATAACAGGCCATGCTTGCCAGCCATTGCATCCCCAACAATCTGTGTGAAGAGTTGTTAATGCCAAGAACAAAATAGCACTGACAAGTAACGACAAGATAATCTGAGCTGCTGTTCTGTTTTTGCAGTAACTGTCTCCCACCATCTCTCTGTGCCAGCTCACGTGTGTTTTCAAGCATCCAAGCTGGTGGTGGCCAGATAGAAGGAAGTAATTCCTCATAGTTGAAAGAGAACCTGAAGAGGTCATTTACCTCATCCAAAAAGCTCTGGAGCATCCCTGTTCTTCAGTATCTCAGTTTATTTTGCAACTTTTCCCTGTTAGAGATTCTGCAAGTGATCTTTTCGTTTAATAATTTTTAATCAAATACTCTGATTGTAGGGTGACTGTTGAACTTATCAACATGATTTTGTTAGGAACACCAAATACCACTTCTCCTCCCTGTTTCTGAAACTACTCAGCCTTCCTAAGAACTGCTCTAACACAACCTGGATGGAGAAGCTGACATCAATAAAATTTAGGAACTTACTTCTTAATCTGTATTTAGATCTTCAATGAGTTAGATCAATGGCTGCTATCACTAAGTACCTTGCTGCTTTATCAGCCTAAGGTTTCAGGCAAGGTACATTTCTTTTGTGCTTCCCTGGTAGCAAAGGTCAGTAAAAGTTACTCACTTTCAAAATGCCTTTTGGTATTCATTTCTCTCTTGTTTGGGCAGAGAGTTCCTTATGCTCTTAATACTTGAACTGGTGACTTTCATACAATGGGAGTGATGACAGGCTAGGGGAAATCAGGGCTGAGAGAGTTTGGAAAGCCTATTGCAGAACATCTGGAAATGTAGCCAAGAGGAATTTGTGAGAGGAAAACATCTGATCACCCCCAACCTTATAATTTTCTTCATCTGTTCTCTAGCACCTGTGCTGAATCATGTAGCCTTGCAAGTTAGGACATTGTAGGGGCCACATTAAAGGAAAGATACCACTAAACACAAGAGGTGAGAAAGGAAAGGATGGGAACCTTGATGGGGATATAGGGGTGGCAGCATTGTGCAGTGCTGAAGACATGGGGATACACTCATTCTGGTGGAAAATGCAACATGCAGAGAGGAGAAATTACCTTCAGAGTCACTGGCTGACACTGTGAGTCCAGACAAGGCAGGGAATGGAAATTTCAGGAACTGCTGGGAGTTCCTTGACTTGTTTTGTATTTGACTGCTGGGGCAGCAGGAATGCAACAAAAGCTCGTGTGTAGCTGTCCCTCAGGACAGCCTCTAGCTGCATGGGCAGCTATTATGGCTTAATTCCTGATACTAATTGGAATGTTTCCAAAGTATCGACACAAACAGTGACATAAAATCACATACATTATCTCTACATTTCATTTGATATGTATAAGCAGGGAGACAGAAGAACAGGTTTTGGAGATACATCTCTTTTTTTGAGAGAAGGGTGAAGCCGGCACAGCAGATGATGGACACAGCTGAAGGCACTGTGTGTCCTTGGGCACTCTTCTTTCTTCAGTGCACAGATATGTTTCTACAGCATGGGACCCTGACTGTCCCTTTTGCACCCTGCGCTCTCTGACTTTCTACATTCCATGGTCCGAGTGACAGATATACAAAAAAGACTTCATTGGAGTCCTTGTATATTGTCCATGAATTTGTCCTTTCTTTTTAACATAGAATAAAACTGAAATTTTTGCCCTTCGTGATTTCACTGCGAATACCCTAACTGGAATATCACATCTCACCTCCACAGTGACATGCAGGATGCAGCAGATATTACAGAGATATCCTAAGAAAACTCCAGCCCTCCCAGTAGGCAGTAGGAAATTCACCATTACCACTCCCTGGTGACTAGGGGGCATGCTGAGACAGTTGTTTGCATTTTCTGTGCTTATTTTTGCTATTACTAAGGTGGGATTTAAAGTGCTCAGCAACAGCTTTTGAGACCTACAATTTCTTCCTGTTATGGAACAACACTCTGAAGGCCTATTTTACTCTAAATTTAAAAAGAAAAAATTTATTTATCATTCATCAAATGAATTCCATTAATTATTCCGATATAATCCTTATATTCTTAAATTCCAAAATTTTCTAACCAAGCACATAGCACAATAAGCATTTTAGACACTAACAAAATACTGATAATTAGAAAAAAATTGTTTCACCTGTAGGGTTTTTTGTGGTTTACTTTGTTCTCTAACAAACTGTGAGGAAAAAAAAATATTTTTCCTACAACCTTTTTTGCTTTCAAGTCCTTTGTTAGAAAAAAATCTATTTTAAGTACCAGTAAAATTCATCATATTATGACAGGAAAGCAAAATTGTTTCATTTATAAGATCTTCTAACAGCGTGAAGCTAACCCCGTGGTCTCTGAGACAGAAATTCTGCCAGCTATAGACTTACAAAGAATAAGCAGAGGAAAAGAAGTTTCTCAGATGGAACTGTTAGTCCTGAGATGAAGAATATGTGTCCCCTACAGATGTTATAGCTATTTGTATGATAAATCCTGATCATCACTGTAGGAATTTTGCAGCCTTCTTTTAAGTTAATGCTCAAGTTCCAATTAATCTTCTTTTGACAATATTTGTCTAATATTTCAGTGTTAAACAACATTTCCAGGGTTACATTGGCAGTGAGCCTACTGGGTACATTAAAAGCTATATTTCTGACTTTGTACTTGCTTCAGAAAGACTTCTTTTAGTTCTTCAATGCTTCACAAATATTTCTAGGAAAGGGAAATATAATAAGCATTGATAAGTGTTTATTAAGGGCACATCTAGACTTGCAAGGTAACTGGAATAAACAATGGGGTTAATTTAGAGCAAGCAATAGTTGTAGAACAACTCCCTGGGAAAAAATATGTATTCTATAATAAAATTACCTCATTCTCATGTTCAACACTTGAACCGTTTTGAGTAACATAAGATAAACGAGAACAAAGCATGTTTGTTCCAGTTTGTGGGATCATTACTTTACTTAGGAATGACAATCTAGGGAATTCAGAATGAAATGAGGGATGTGAAAATACCTTAAGGTGTCTCCAAGAAACTTGAGGTTGCATAAATACAGACTCAGATGCCAGCAGCCCTTTTTAAACCAACACTGCGTTGACACTTTTCAAAGGCCAGTGTGATGCAGAACATGGTGCTACCTAGGGCACTGCACCCCCCCCATAAAAAGTAAAGGTTTTTTTACAAGGATGCCATTGCCAATGCATCTTGAGTGAATGCATCTTGTTCACTCAGAGGCAGCAGGAGGTCTGGGATTATTGTCTGGTTTGGGAAAGTGATAGCAAATTCCTTGGTGGGGAAACAAAACCAGTGATGTTCTATTTGGGTGGTAGATGTTGAGGTGATGTTGCCAGTACATGCACTTCTCCTCTGCTCTTACATATTGGGAAGAAAAGAGAAACTCTGAGTCCTTGTGCCATCTGGCTGTCATTGAACAGCTTCTTGGTGGAAGAACTGAGTGCTCTCCCTATAAAGGGAAGGCTGCTGTACTTCTCACAAAAATAAGGGGGTTTTCAGCCTTGATGTTGCTTGGTTTTAACATCTACCCTTGGTTGTTAGCTGAAACCTGTGCCGAAAGACAGAGCACTGATGAGACTGAGGCGTTAAACCTCAGTAATTCTCAATTCCAAGTACAGCGTTTGGGGAAAAGATTGAAGTGGGACCAGGAGCCCAGGGCAGAAAGGCCTGGTGACATGTACGGAGCAGGCACACACCACAGCTGCAATAGTGACAAACTTCTACTGCTGCCCTAGGAATAGCCGTGCCCCTGCCTTCAGTGCCAAGGGAAACGGCAGACAGCATAGTGCACCTAACAGGAGGACTGCTTAAAAAGAGAGAGTCAGAAAACTACTTGTTGCTTAATCCACCAAGCAAATTGAAGCTCTGCAGAGAGCACTTTCCCTTCAACAGAAAAGCAGAGATGTGACATTCTGCTCCACGCCCTAGTTTTGGTGACTGCACTAAAATAAAGGGGGTAATGGCAGATAATGTGTGAAGCTGTCCCCCATGCAATCCCTCCGTGTTTTGTCAAGATCCAAGAATCAGTCTTAGCATAGAGTTTATTGAAGCAATATTTAAACTTCAAGTTTAAAATACCTCAAACTTACAGACTAAAATCATAATAGAAGCAAGATGACGCAGGTATACAAGGTATAGGCATTGGCTATTTAAATGCTTCCTACTGTAGATTTCACTCTCATATAGTTACAAAGATAAAATCTAATGTGGAAAAAAAAAAGCAACATAATGCCTCACATTTCAAACCCAAATCATGCTGTAACTGGGATAAAAGGAAACGTGCTATTCCATGAACACCCAGATTAATATATATTATAAAATTCATAACATTATAAGCAATTATAATCACTGCATTAAGCAAATTATATAGAAGATAACATTGGCCTAAACCCAAAATTGCCATAATAATATCAGGTTTCCTGTTTAAAACAGACTTTTTCATCTTAACAAAAAATGTATTTTGAATTACCTTTTCAGGCAATGGACATTTCACCTAGCTTCAGGACAACAGCCTATTCTTAATTTATTATTGTTTAACTTTAAGGAACACCCAGGAATAGTTAACTGAATAAGTAATAGTCTGGTATTAAGATATCTGGTTTTTTCCTCCAACTGCTCCCCGGTTTGCTGTCCTGTGTTTTTCGTCTTGCTAGATACACATTAACCTGTTAAGACTGACCTTCACTTCCCTCCCAATCCCTATAACACATTACAATTCTTTAAAAAGACATCTTGAGAGAGACTGCGTTTTGGTAATCCTCCTCAACTGAGCTCTACAGACTGGTCTGGCATGCATTGTGTACATGCATCTGTCACAAAAATTTGATGACAAATCATCTGTTTCCTGACAGATAGGCTGCACTGACTTCAAATTCTCATGAAATGTTTTTGTCCACCAGGAAGAAAAACATTCTCCTCTATAGCAGTGATCATTCTCAAACTTCAATCCTCCATTTGCTTTAGTCTGTATTATCATTTATTTGTATTATAATTTTTCTGGATCAATTAAAGCCTGTTGCAAGATACATCTTCCTGATCATCTTTTGGGAAAATGTAAAGAGACCGGAACTAATGAAAGGAATGAAAGCAAATGTTTCACAGTAACAATGCTGTTTTCAGAGGGTGAGAAATGAAGATCCTTTTTAAGACTGACCTACCCCAGTTTGTTTAAAACTAAACTGAACTTCAACTGATAAACTACTCTTTTGAGATTAACCTGAATAGTGTACATTCAGTAAAACACTGTAAATCTAAACATACCTGAATTGGAGTCAAACTTTGTTTCTGACCTGAAAAAGAAAATAAAAAGATCATAAGTTACAAGAACTGCTTTATGCCATAAAAGCCATTTGTCAGACTAATCCCCCCAGCAAAAACCATCTTTAACAAGACTGTCTAACTCTGTATGTTAACATTTAATGCATTCAAAGGCATTTGAACCCAAATAATATTATCTTTAACATTTTACTGTTTTCTACACTGTAGAGTTACAAAGAAGATATTTTGAAAGGCAAATCATGAAATGAATGAAGAAAATAAAATATAAATTTAAACCAGGATGATATACTGTGAATCATAGCATACAGTTGTTTGTATGAAATAGTTTTCATTCATTTTCATTTTATAAAGTCATTAAGAGGATTTAATTTATTCATGAATGTTTCCAATCTATTTTTGAAGCAGATACCGTTTCATTAATGTCACATGTATTGTATCCAATGATCTGTACTTAATTGTGCAACATCCTAGGAGGTTTTTGTTTGTGCGTGTCTTCAATTTACTCATTCTGCACATAGGAGTAAGTGGTTTGATTTTCTTAGAAGTGGAAAGTGGGGGGTGGGAATGAGGAAGGGAGCCAGACCTAAATTTTAACTTGTTTTTAAAGTCTTTGCAAAAAGACAATGATGTGTGCATTATGCACCATTAGCTTTGGTCGTGCACTGCAGATTTTTCTCTCTCTAACAAGTAGTGTTTTCTTCTAAGGGCTTAGCACTTAGCAAATGAACCCTATAACCTGTATATTTAATAAAAGGAAGAAAAAATTAGCCCTTGTGGGAACATCATGTTTCAGATATCGGTTAATAATACTTGTAAATGTAGAAGCCTTTGAAGATCGCAATTCAACTGTGGGAAAACTTAAGTTGGGTAATTACTCAAGATGCTGCTGATGTGCTGTCAAGCAGAATTAACCCTATGACTAGGGCTATCTACACAATCTGCTACAAGACAGCATTGTCTATATTGAGCTCTCAAACCAATTAACAGGCATGTTCCAATCAGATTTATATCGCCCACTAACAATCAGTTGTACACATGGTCATGGCTGTCACAGCAGGACACAAGGTCTGACCAGCAGGAGACCTGTTAAAGCACGTTACATTGGCAGCAAAATGCATTTCCCCAGAAATTCTAAGGAGGAAGCACAACGTTGGATCCTTTTACATTGCATCAAGGAAGGGATGTATTTTGGGAAGTTACAGTCCTTCCTTTTTCAGAAACAAATGACTGAAGCTCAAAAACTAATTGCAGATTTATTTTCAACTTTTATTTTGTAAGCTTGTACATGCCGTTATGTGTAGATGTCTTTTACATGCACTCTACATTTTTATATAACCGGCACTGTAATTCTATACCAAATAACTATGTTACAGCAAATAAATATTAAATCAATCATAATTAAAAAAATTAACAGGTTCACACTAATAAAGACATCAGAAAGGTAACACCTTTCTTCTCCCTTCCTGCTCATTCTGCACCTTCCTCCAGTGCTCACAATATTATGTCTTAAATATACTCTCAGGAGATGAAAAGATGAAAGGGAAAATACATATCTTCATAATTAATGTTTTTAAAGTACCACCAAAAGCACTGAAAAAAGACAGCATGTTGCTGACATGCCTTCACAAATATCAGCACCGGTAACTGCCGAGGGCACCAGCCCATGCTCAGTTTGGCAGTATAATTCAATTGGTATTTACACCAGCAGGAAGAAGTCCCCACCCTGTGAAAAGTGGTAACCTGGGGGAAATTCCACTGAGTTACAAGTAAAGCCACATAGTGTTTTATTTAAAATATTCTCCTCAAGCTGCTGTGTATGTGCCTACACTATTCTCTCTTGTTCATCATGGTATCAGCAACACCTCACTACCTACATAGACAGATTGTACGAATCTTACCCTCAGCATCTGTTTATCTGCACAATCAACTTCTCATTGCCTAAATTCTAGATACTCGCTATTAGTTGGTCAAACAGAGTTCTTGCTTCTCAGCCTGAACGGCTTGTTATGGACACATGCACTGCAACTTGCAGCATCAACAAACTGGCCCAGGGGCCAAGGTGGCAGAGAGTGCATGGGGAGGAGGGTCACAAGGGTCACTGGGCACTGTAATGAGTACCAAAGCTCCAAACAGTCATAAATGACTGGACAACACATCAGAAAACTGATATGGGGGTGATAAATGAATCGAACTTTGTCTGGCAATAGAAGAATAGCTATGAAAGAAAACACAACATGGGAGGTAGTACCAGGAGCCATCAAGAGCAGGATGGTCACCTGTGTTATGGTCACCATTTCCCCTTGGGAAAACAATGTAAAATTTAGGACACAGTACTACAGAAACTGTTAGAGACCTTAGTAAGGCACAGAAAAAGTGGAGGAGAATAATGAAGCATCTTCGGCATTGTAAATAAGCAACAGGTGGCAGATGTGAGAGAAGCACTGTGCAAGAACACAGTCACCTCGACTACTTGAAGGAATGACAAAGCTTACAGTAATTTTAATGGAAGCAGCACTTTTCCCCTCTTCCAGTATTTATATCTGCTTCTCAACAGCACGTTAGACAAAAGAATCAGAAACTAATTGCACATAGGTGTTTAAAATGTGCAACTAAAATATGGTCATTAAAAAGGATAAAATTAAATACTGAAGGTACATTCCGAAGGGATGTTCTGCTACACACAAAAATACTCCCTCTGACTCCTTTATACTTTTAAAACTACATTAAGTAGAAGGAAAAAACTCCTCAGTACGTTGTTTGTTATCATACTACATACTCTGATTTCCAACCTAAGCATCCTACCAGACAAGATGCACCTTACAGTGCCAGGTCCTGACTGAACAAATTGTCTTTCATCATTTATCGCAACAAGAGGGGAACACCCCAACACCCCCCCCCCCCTCCCCCCCCCAATGAACAGATAATAGCTTTCTGCATATTTTCTCTACTTCTGTCTCATAGGAGTATTCTCAGGTAAAGTCAGGTAAGGATTCGTAAATATCTTTGGAAATGAGTCTATATGCACAAAGGGAACAAGAGGGTATTTATAAAGTGCTTTTCATTTCCGACTTCAATATGGCTCAAATACACACAACACATGTCAGTACAAATGTCAAGCAGGCTTAGCTACCAACACACCATATGCAAGGAAATAGTAAGCTACTGGAAAGATTTAGCTAAGCACAAGGTGCTGCAATACTTTTAAAGATCCCAGGAATAATTAAGTCAAACACAAACAATAGAACAGATGACAGTCATTTTATCTGTACTGCAAAGAGGTGTGCAGGGTTTCAACCTGTTTTTTTTAAAAGACATCATATACCAGATCTTCCGACTGCCAAAAACTAAGAGAGAGAAACGGAGTGATGATAATCATGTGTTCCTATAGTCTGAATTTTAAACTACTGCCTTCTTAAGTATGACTGAACTGCAGTTGTTCAGTGCCACATATTACAGTGTCAACAGACACACTACAGCTGAAGTTAATGCAAATCTGCTACTTGCCAGGGAAGCAGGCTTTTGTCAAAGAGAGAGGAAAGAGGATTTACTGCAGAACCTCTGCTGTTATGTTACAACTGCCTTTCCTTTTACCTTTCATGATATAGTATTTTACAGGTTTATATATGTTTTGTTGAGGGAACATGGGGAACAGCCTTTGGAAGCCCCACAACTCTCTCAGAAAGTACTCAGCAGTTCTGATCCTTGCATTTTAACATGGAAGGAATCATTTATTCCTCTTGGCTTTCTTAGGCCTTTGCATTAGCAGTTTATACCAGGCTATTCCTTTGCAAGGTTTTGCTTCAAGGATGTTAAACACAACATTGTTAGGGGCAGACATTCAAAAATACTACTTCTCTCTGAAAAGGACTTTGATAGAATAAGGATCTGTTACAGTCATAAAGATGATTGATGCATCTTCTGTATATCTTCATTTTCAAAGGATTTTATTCCATACTGGCATGGGCAATTTGCTGAAGAGATGATGGTCTAGCAGGCTCCTGATGCAATCCAAGCCAACCCATGTCCTGGTCCAGGTGACTGAGCAGAATGCAATCAATCCTCTCTCTTTTGTGTTTGCCCCCCAGTGATACAGAAAATACCTAGTTGGAGTATCAGTGTTCCTGGTACAGCATTGCTAGTAAGCTAAAGAAGGCCAGGACAGTAATGTTCAGTTGTGAACATATCTCTGGATGCTGTGTTGGCCCTTATCATGCTGATAAGAACCCTAGACAGGACCTAGGCAAACAGCAGGGGAGGCTCAGGCCAGGGACCATTCCCCCAAAAGCAGGATGAACCAGGCTACTCTGTTTCAGAGTAGAGGAATTTAGGCTAAAACACAAGCCATGTCTTGTCACTTGCCTTTAGGGCCAGAGAAGAGGCTTTTGTCCATTTTATTTTTAAGTATAGGCATAACCCTTCTGAAAATGCAAACCATTACCTGGAAAGCAGTCACTGATCTGGAGTGTGTCCAGAGAAGGGTAAGGATGCTGGTGAAGGACCTTGTGGACAAAAAGGAGGCTCGGGGAAGACCCTATCACTCTCTACAACTACCTGAAAGAAGGGTGTAGCCAGGTGGGTGTTGAGCTCTTCTCCCAAGTAACAAGTAACAGAATGAGAGGAAATGGCTTCAAGTTGTACCAGAGGAGGTTTAGATTGGACATTAGTAAAATTTCTTCATGGAAAGCATGGTCAACAGACTGCCTGGGGAAGTGGTTGGGTCACCATGCCTGAAGGTATTTAAAAGACATGTAGATGTGGCACTTAGAAACATGGTTTAGTAGTGGGCTTGGCAGTGCTGGGTTAGCAGTTGGACCCAATGATCTTAAAAGTCTTTTCCAACCTAGACAATTTATTGATTCCTACACTGGTGAGAACCAACTTACTTCAAACAAATGTTTTTAAGTAGAAGCTGCTGGGTTTGACAGTCTTTCAGGGAAACTAAGAGTCAGTGAAGACAGATTAAGTTGCTCAAGTAGTTCTATTAGATCTTATTAGAGAAACCACATCAATGATGTCATATGGGCTCTCCTAGACAGATAACCATTGCTGATTTTTCATTTGGCTTGCTCAAAGAAGATAAAGATCAGTGAGAAAGCTTAAAGACCATTAATTAAGCATGCAGCACTGGTGCAAGGAAATTCCGTATAATGATCTAGCCTGGTGACTGAAATCCTCCCTTGTCTTGTGAAGGCAAGAGTAGTACAATGTTAGTGGTACAATTATATTGCCCAGCCACTCTTTCATTTTCTCTTGACTGGATGTCTGAGAGATGTTGAGAAGACCTGACACAGCTCAACAAAAATCAAATGAAAACATAACATGGATAAGGCTCTTGCTATGTCTGCTAGTACATGTCCAGAAGAGCCAACACCATTACCAAGAATTCCTTCCAGGAAGCAATAAAGGCAGCAGTGGGTGATTTATGAAGACTTGGTAATTTAGTCTTTGGCCCTAAAAATTGGAAACTGACAAAACAATAATATTTCTTTTTTAAGAGGAAATCATTCTCCCAGGCTTCCCAGTTCCCATCTATACCACATCTTTCTCACAGTCCTGCATATGGTAAAGGACATGACCATGGTTTATTAAATATGGAATAGATTCTCTCCTATGGCAGTAGCATGAGTCATGCATTTCACTCAGGTCCATTTTAACCTCCTCTTTCCATGGCTGTGGACAGAATGGTATTTTTGCATAATGTATAAGAAAATGCCTTGAAAAATTAAAGTAGGCACAACCTTGCAAATACAGTTGTCCCTTAGAGAACATTGAGGATTTGGGTGGCATAGGTGAGTCTTTGTGAACTGATACAGAAAAACACAACCTTGCTGCCAAGGCCATCCAGCCATGATAAACGTGGCTGATAAAAAATTAACACAAGCAGGTATGGTTGATAAGTATAAGGACTTTTTCTTTGCTTATTAGGTTTCTGTCAGATCCATGTCTGCATTGAGACATGTTCCAGCCATACCAGGTGAGGTCCAGTGAAGAGAAAGCCAAGAAAAAACACCCTAGAGAAAGGTAGGGGACAGCAGGGCTCCTTTTAGCATAAGGCTACAGCTAGATTGGAGTAAGTGTAACACAAAACTGCATAAGGACTGGCTTGCAGAAAAGGAGGTCCTTGAGATTAGTTTATTGTCTCTCTCATTTACTGCTTTCTTTAGGCAGCTGTACTGGGATGTAGGAGACTGCCTGCTGTGAAAGTTCGGAGATGGAATAATAAGATTCAATAGCATGATTATGGATTTTATGTGTGAGGCACCTTTGATTGTGGAAAAAGTTAAAGCATGTCCTCCATAAAGCTTGGGAGGTTTCTCATAACACTAGCACAAGTTGGTAAATGAAGTGATGTGAAATTCCTAATAGTTTCTTTCATCTTTCTTGTGATAGAGACGAAGTTCTGTTTTAAAGACTTACCAAAAAACAGGTCTTTCATCTGGAGTGTAAAATTCATGTGTTCCCTGACCTTGTGTGTCACATGGTAATGAAACAACATAAATCAGAAATGTTAAAAGTTGAAGTTTGTTAATATTACTGCTGAAGCTCCAGTCTCTTTCCTAGTTAAACTGACAAGTCCATAGTCCAAATATATATATTTACAGATTACAATGACATAAAGACAAAAAAATTAATGGACATCAATGAGAAACAAATGTAAATGTAAGTTTCAGATGACTATCTGGAAATTACAAAACAAAAAACACCAAAAAAATCCCATGCCACCACAAAAACTACTTGCATTTTAAATGGAGCAATGGACTTTCTTTGTATTGTACTCCCATCTTACTCCTAAAGAAATACTTCAGTGATTTACACTCTGTGGAGAAAATGAAGTAAATAGCATACATTTTGTATTCTCTTATCTATGTTTCCTCACTTTTTTTTAGCTGTCTGGGTTGAATCAGTGACCAAGATTCAGAAATCTATCCTTGCTGGCTGAGGACGACATTATATACTGATATTTTGAGGTCAGTAAACAAAAGAACATGAACTCCTACTGGCTTCTGCATTTTTTCCCACTGTTGCCAGCCACTTCAGAATAACTGTCTGAATTTGATGTAGGCCAGAGGTGGCAAAAGCTCACAAGGCAATGCAAAGACTTTGGGGAGACTGAGTAAAGGCCAGTCTAGTCTCGGGACTCAGTCAGTCAGGTGTTTTCTTCAGGTGCCCACTGGCTTGGGAATGATTAAAATGAAAAAATAACTTCTCTTTTTCCCTCTCTCCTCACATAAAATCCACAGGGGTCTCAAAGAGAATCTGAAAACAGAGACATGTCCATATAGCTCATTTCACAAAGAGAAATGCAACTCATTAACTCAAGACTATGCCAAAGCATACTGTGCACTTGAGATAATCACAAATAAGTCTCACATTGCAGTTTTTTCCCATCTTAAAACTATTGTGAAGGCAACTGGAAACTAGTTCACATTCATTTATGTGTACTACTGCTGTCCAAAACTCACCCCACAAAAAAACCCTACTCTTTCTCCATGAGATGATAGAAAGGAAGCCAGTCTTGAAGGTAGAAGGTGAAATCCTGACTCCATTGTATTAATTTGCTAAATATGAATTTACTTCAACAGAGCCAGGATTTCCCCCCAAAAGATGTAGCTATAGTTAAGCAGTGGAATGTCTAAGTGGCAGAGTAGAAAAACAGGTTATGGAGACTTTGGATCCCCACTTTGCGCCCTCAAGCCAAGGACCATAGTAACACATGACATGAGACTATTTTCTTGGCTGTGTCTGTAACCCTCAGATTTTCAACCCAAAAGATTCACATTATTACTCAGTTTCTGCAGGTAATTCTTCTAACAGAGGAATCAAACATTACAGAGATGAGGTGCTTCTTTCATTTTACGGACAGTCTCTTGAGGACACTATCACTACCACATCTGGTGATTCTAGAGCTACATCAATTGTATTTTCCTTTAACCTATTACTGGCACAATGTTCTATACTATTAGCGCTATCCTGACCGTCCTGCTTCATGCTCTTGTAAAGGTACCTCTTCAAGTGACAGGGACTGAGTTAGGGTGAACTGAGGGGGAAAAAAGCAAGGAAAAATTAAATTCTTCATCAGAATGAGCACAAGCAGCCATAAACAAGAAAAAGCACATAAACAACAAGTGAATCTGTGCAGAACAATGCAGTGATCAAGGGAATTCAATCAGCATTGCTTCTAGTATCAAATTTAGGGGCATAATTCCCACAGTATTTCTAAAGAGCATTTTTAAGCCAGCTCTCCATATGTGCCAATTGGGATAGATGGGAATTCAGTAAGTAATGCAATTCTCCTTGGTTTTGTGTTCTTAACTGCTTGAATTCTAAAAAAAAAGGCATCTACTTTTTCTCCATCATCAGCTAAAATGCTGTATGTAAAATTCTGCATCGCCATCCGGTATCTCTTAAAGCTACCTGTAAGTAATTCTAACAGTCACACCTCTGTATCTGTTGACATAGTGAGACACTGTTACAATATGAGAGACTATATGCATAGCTGCATATAGAAAAAAAATATTAAATTACTAATTTTTTTTCCTGTCATATTTCTTCTTTTACCTGAATGTTTCCTATCTTATTTATTTATCCTAATTTTTTATATTTACTGTAAGACTAATTTTACTACAGCATTATTATTTACATTTCTTCTCTTGTATCCCTTAGAAGGTTGAATGACTTCACCATTCTGTGACTCTATGAAATGACTTTATACAATTATGTATGAAATATATACAAGATTACACATAACCTAAGAGACAGAAATCTCAAAACTATATTTAGCATACTCACTTGAATAAAGGAGTTCCACAAACAACACATTTGTATATTCCTTTAGCTTTATGGTGTGTGTACTCCCCCTCAAAGGCACTGGGAAAACAACAACACTACATTTTAAAATTAAATAAAGGTATTTGGGTTTTTTTTAATTATTAAAGTAGCTGAGTCGTTAGAAAAATGTTATAGAAAAACCCCATGATTTCAAAGTTGGCAGTTGTTTTTTATTAAAGGTAGCAAGTAAAGCAGGCACAGGAAAAGGGGAATGTCCTCGTTAGTGTGCCTCGGATGTTATGCATCATGCAAAAGGAAGCAAATTGTCCCACAGATCAAAGGCCGGAACAACAACAAAACCAAAAAGGGGTAAAACTGGAGTCTTCCCCTATCTCGCAAGGGCAATGTCAAGTTTTTGTAAACACGGATTGTTTGGCACATAGCTCAACCTGCTGCACCTCGCTGTGTCCATGTCTGGGCCGTGTGCGGGGCTCGGCGGCTGCAGTGGAGCGAGGTGTGAGGCCGCCCGGGCGCTGCAGAGCCGTGGCGCTGGGTCAGGCCAACACAGGCTGCCCAGGCGGCAGAGACATTGTAGCTGAAAATGAAATAATTGGTCCATGATTTCAAGCTGTGCGCGCCTTATATTTTCAGTTGAAAAGCAATATTCCAGCTTTAAGGGAATATTTTTCTAAGTTAACAATCTAAAAGGCTAGGAGGTCATTCACCTAATACGAATCAGCTGCAGTAGCCCAACAAAAAGCCTATGTACTCAGCAGCTTGTTTTTATTATCCTTTCACCCTTTTTATGAGGTCCAATTTTTTTTATAAACAGGATTTTTAAGAATGACCTAATCTCTGATTGTTTGTGTGCATTAAATCACATTGGTCCCGTACACAAGAGCGTGGAGGGCCGGGAGGAAGGCAAGACAGGCCTCCCAGCAAAGGCCACTGTCCGTGCCAGGGCTGCGGCAGGACGGAGAGGGCTGGGGCGGAGAGGGGGACCGTCCCCACCAGCTTCTCTGGCACATTCAGCCACCAAATTCAGCACTGTCAGGAAGAGGTTTGCCTATTAACCAGCACCCCACATGCAGCGGGGAGCCCTTTCAGCTCATGAATGAAAACAAGCAGTTACATCATTAGTACGTTTAGAGCAGAGGTAAAGCCAGGGCCTTACGCCAACCTCAGTGGTATATATTAGACAACAAAAAATGGCTGGGCTTTGGCAAGTTACCTTTGGCTGGAATCAGCTGAGAGAGAGAGACTTTATTCACTAAAAACAATCTTGGAAGCCAGTCCTTTTTTTTTCCTCCCAGACTTGAGGCTGGCTTCCAGTGACTAAAGCCATGTGAGGGCAGTTATTGAAAATTTTTGACATTCCAACCACAAATGAGCCAATAAATACCTTCTCCACATGTGCTTCAAAAAGAAATTGGAGTGGGGTGGAAAAGAACTAAATTATGCTACCTTCTTTCTGCAGCCAAAATGTCTATACTTACAATGGCCACCTTCAAAACTCCAGCCTCCTGGCATGGGGCCATTTCCCTCGTGGTTCTGCTTACTGCGATGTCTTCCAAAAAAAGTGTACCTAAACCACTATTACTTCCACACGTTTTGTAGTAAACTAAAAACAGACTCTAAACATGAGCCTGGTGACTTTATAAGACATGCAGTGTTCATTAAAAGAAAAAGTCACACAAGACCCTTTGCCCTGGCCCCCCTGTTGCAGATGCTTATCTTTGCAGTAGTGTTAATTTGTAGGGGTTAGTAAACAAGTGCAGAAATCCTCGGAGAAAAAAAAAACAACCAACAAAACTTGGTAGGGAAGGTGAGGAAACAGCAGTAAGAGGAGGGGTGGAAAAGAGAGATGCCTGTGTTTTGAGATCTGAGTTTCCTTCATCCTGCCTTACCTTTCAGTCCCCTTCTCCTGAGTGACATGGTACTGCAAGGGTGTCAGCCGCTTCCTCAGCTCCTCCTGGGAAAAGACCACCTTACAGTCCTTTTTATCCCTACATGACCCTGCAAAAGGAGAGGATATGGGAGAAGGAGCCTTTTTAGCTTAAATCCTGAATAATTGCTTTGGCAGACAGCCACAGCATAGCTTCTGCATTCACTTGTCAATGACCAGACTGGTCCCTAATGCACAAAGAATGGCTCAGCTGAACTGCAGCTGATTATTTCTTCAAATCCAAGTTTAGAAAAGAATTTTTATAGAGAGCCAGGTGATTCCACTGGAGCAGTGACAATGTGCTACAGCCAAAGCCCTTTGGTGTGTTATACACTAAACTGTTGCACACACAATCATTCACAAGAAAGAACTATTTTTACGACCATTAAAAAAAAATCTGCAAAAATCCCAACTACAGCTAAAACATTCTTTACAAGACATCTATATGGGAGACTTACAGTAATGGGCATATGATGTTTAGCCACAACATATAGCAATTTCAGTACCCTTTAAAGTAGCTGAAAAACAATTCTAACCTTCAGAATTACAGTAAGGTTGATTTAACTTCTAGTTGCCTCCTCATTCTTTGTAACAGTAGTCATTTTCTTTTTTCGCTGTTGAAGCACTAGAATAGCAGTCCTAAGGAGTAATTTCTTTATGCACAAAGCTGTACAAGGTTGAACAATAAACTTGTTGTAAAATTTAGGGTTGCTATTGAAATTACCCTCCTTTGAAAATCTAATCTTAACACTTTGCTTAGTTCACTCAGAAAATCCAAGGAGTACATAAGGATTACTCTAAAAAATCCACATTTGTATAGTGAAAAAATTCACATCAGAAAAGCAAAAAACAACAATAAGGTTGCTTTTGGGAATGATAACTCCCAAAGTAGTAACATAAATTGCAAAATATTCAGGTAACTTTGATAATCATCGGCAAAATTTAGCTGACAAAATACAGGAGGGAAAAAGCACTCTAATTATGACAGTAATTAAAGTATGGTACAATAAGAAATAAACAGTCCCAACAAAAAATATTTTTTGCTAGTAATGTATATACACTCATAAAAAGACCAATTGTGTTCCCAAAGTAGAGGCAACAGAGCTACCCATCTGTATGTCATTTAGTACAGGAGAGGCAATGGCAGGTTTAAATTACATGGTATTGGATTGCAATTTCCTAACTTTGGATGCTTTTCTGCTTTTTTACCTTGAGTCATTACTAAGGAGCGTTCATAAAAAGTAGCTTAAAGCACAGATGCTTGCTAATCATTTAAGAAAAGATGTTTCTTTCTTCCTCCCCCTCTTCTTTTCTCAATTTTTTAATGTGTGGGGGTTGGTGAACAGGGGACAGAGAAAAAGAACAATGCTGTTGGTCACTACCGACTAACCCTAGGAAGTATTTTCAGGAAGAAAAAAGTAAAATTGAAAACATCTGATTGAAGTAAATAGTGCAAACATAAAAAGCTTTACTAGTGAAAGAAAAGTATTGAAAAGCGACTTTATTTCATAGATTAGAAATTACTTTTGATCTAAACATTCTTAAAAACAGATTGTTTTCCACTCTGACCCATCTCATTAGCTGTGCTGCAGAGCCTTCGTTTTAATGGCAAGCTTTGAAAGAGCGCTGCTGTATGCCTTTGTTAGCTTCAATCTTATTTGGGAGGGGGATAAAGATTTCATTCCAGATCTCTTTGTTTGTCTTTCAAGAACCACTAAAGCAGTATTCACACAAATTTTGCAGGAATGTGCCCTGTGCCGTAGCTTACAAATTATTTGGTTTTGGTGCACTTAAAGGTCACCTTCCAAATTAGCAAAATTTTCCTACATCCTGGCTTTTCAACCTTAAATGTAAATATTGTTTCCTAACTGTAAGTGAGGTTTGTTCTTTATAACATTTGGTCGCTTATTTAAAGATGTTAAACTTTGGAGGTTTTTATTCTCCAAACGTGCAGGACTCTAGGACTAATAAGTCTTTCAAAGTATAGCTAACAGGGAAAGGAAGCATATGCATTATATAAATAGCTATTGTTATCTTGCATTACACAGCTCGGAAAGAAACTGTTTGAGAGACAGTCTTTTATCTATAATTTCAGTTTTTAAAAGTAGACTTTTTAAAAAGAGAGCAACAAAGAATCTTACAAACCAACATCTTTTCACTTTTTAAAATATCTACCCATAATTAAAAAAAAAATCTATTTGCTCCTTAACTGCTGCAAAAAAAAGCAAACTAAGCATAACTTCACTTTGAAAAAGGAGAAAATACTGAGTGTTTTAAAAATGGTCAGTATGCCCCCTTTACTGTCCTTAAATAATTTCTCATCTCCTTTACAAATTTCATGTTCTCCGTCTATGGGTTTACTATATGCATAAGAAAATTTCTAGATGCCACATGATCCACAACATAGATCAGAAGTAGGAAGCATGTTAAATAAAGATCTTTTGCACCCCTTGTTTTAATAATTAAGTGTACATTTTATAATACAAACAATTATTTATGTCTACAGGGGAATTTTGCCAAACTGCATTGGGGTAAAATGCAACTGACCCCAATAAAGGATTCTTCAAGTTTGTAATTTGAGTATTGATCAACAAAAAGTTGCACCACAAATTATAAAGGAAATCTCTTGGTCCAGCCCTCAGCATTCAAGAATGGCCTTATTCAATTAATTGCATTTGTTATTTAACTGCTGGCAACAAACAGCTCAGTAAATGGATCACACTATTTCCCTATTGCCATAGAGGCAAGGAGGTAAAGCAAGACTCATCTCTGACTGCAGAGGATGTAAGGGTATGTTATCTGAAGCAGGGATAGCCTACAAGCTTCTATAAAAATGCAATGAATCCTAGAAACTACTGGATGAGATTCTAGGAATACATTCCTTCAGTTAGGAAAAAAAATTACATGCAAGAGGGACAAAAGTGCACAGTTTTCAGTAAAAGAGTGGCTGCTTCTGGTTTTGTGACTGTTCCTTTATGACATGAGATGACTGTCACATTCGAGCCAGCTGTTTGTATCTTGGGATGGGACAACATAAAGCTACACCAGGATATGCCCAATATGAGAAAAACTGCCACTACTAATGGAGCTGTTACTGAACTCATTACTAACCAGAGAATAAATGGGCAGGCTGACCACTGTTCTCAGTCTGGTTCTCCATAGATGGCATGAGGTTTGACCTGTGGAAAGGGTTCCATACAGGCAACAAAATGCTTCAGCAACTCAGCCATAAAGGCAGGCTTACAGTTCATTGGCAAATCATACAGCTTGAGGCAAACGAGAAAAAAGGTCATCAGTTCTACAAACAGCATGATATCAGTGTGGTTACTGATTAAAGGTGAGACTAAATTAAATACAGTATGAGAATAAGAGAGCCTGGATTCATAGGATCTATATTAGCACTTTTGTTCTTTGGAGGTGGTGTTCTCAGCAATTACTTTTAGAAAAGCCCAGGCCAGCTATGTTCTGAACTCCAGTTAGATGCAGCTCTTAAAAGAGGTGAACACTGGCCTGCAAAGGCAGACAAAATTGTCTTTGCATTCCACTGCAGGATCGAAGGCCAGATTAAATCTCTCTAATCAGCACCCTGTGGTGCCTTCTTTGGGGTTGGCACTCCTAAGAAGAGCAGTGCAGGCAGCTGTCACCAACAGGCACTTGCCTTCAGCCCTCTGCCAACAGTTACAGCAGTGCTAAAGGCACTTATGATCCTGGAGCAGGGTAGAAGGCTTTGTGAGGAAAAGACTAGGCTCACAAATCTTAATGCATTAACATTAAAAAAAAATGCTGACGAGGGTGAAACAAACATCAACAGAAACCCTTCTTGGAGCCTTCACAGTATTCTTGTGTTTAGGAACAGGTTGTTTTTTTTTTTTGAAAAGCAAGGCAGTGCATGCTGCCATTTACTATTCACTTGCAGACTATAGGCATTTCAGAGTTCAGCTCTGAAGTCCATTGTACAAAGTAAGTGAACAGAAAGTATTTTCTGGGTGTTGACCTGATAATGAAGACATTAAGCATCTCACCTTACATATAAGTTCCAACTGACCTTTTCCAACCTGTGGCTCATAACATTCCTTCCCTATAAGCAATCATAAGAAAACCAGCAACGAGATATGTTCAGACAAACAGACACAAGTTAGCAGACCATTACTCCTCACCACTCAGCCCCTCACCTGTTCCAACACACCAGAGGGTGGTGATTAGTGTCTGACATGCCCTGAAATATGGTGGCATTTTGCCTGATGGCCTTCCTATATCAAACAGTCTTTTGAACCATTCTAACAATTTTCTCTTATATTTTGTTGCTTCCTATCACTAAAATTAACTCAGTATTTCAACTGCATGAAAGACATAACATACGTTTTCCCTCTTCTACGTATGCTTATATTCCACTAGCATTAATGGACGTTACAGTCATGCACTGAGCGCGTACCACTTAGACTTCCTGAACTAAATACAGCAAGATCAAATGCTCCAGCAGAGCACAGCCGTATAATAAATCGGGCTTCTAGTTTTCAGTACTATTTCTTTTAATATACCCAAGCAGTTTTTTAGGGGCCTTCCAGTACATTTTATTTTTCATATACGACCCCGGCCCCAGTCCTGCAATGTGACCTGTGTAGGCAGACCCTTGGGAATATGCATAGCTACTTAAGGGTCTATGAATGTACATCAGACTATGGGATCAGGCTCTGAGTGTACATCTCTGCTTCCCGAAGTCGGTACTCTTGTGAGTGGGTCAGACCTTGGTAGATCTATGGTAAATTACCTCAAACTGATATTAAGAGGAATTCCACAAAGTTAAAAAATATTTGCATACATGTCTTTAAATATCCTTACATATGCTATTGCTAACACTTAGTGTTATTAAAAGTGGAATCTCTCATTTCTTATTACTTCAAATTTCATTTACACAGTTTATGCCTCTTGTTGACAGTTTTGCCTTGCTGTCTGATTAAGAAAAGGCAAACTCACAACTCTCTCTCACATATTTTAATTTCTGCTTAATTTGTTCTCTGCAGCCTCTAGTCTTCAGCCTTGGGAGAATGCTGTAGTGTTCTCTCACAGCAAAAAAGCCAGGAACTGCTATCTAGTTTAAAAAATCACAACTCTTGAGATTAGTTACATTGCAAACAGTTCTATTGGCTTGTATCTGTAAAACACAGTTTTATAAAACCTGTATTTGACATGACAGTTCTTTTTATTATCCCCTCACGAGCCATTTCAAATTATCTTAGCCTGCTGGTGACTAGGACAGATGTTGCAAAAGAAACTCTGAAATGTTGGGAGGTCAGGTTTGAGTAAAATTCAAAATTCATCATTAAAAAACGCCTGTAAATGTTTTACACATTGAAAAACAGATCTGTGGCTCCTTTGCTTTCTTGCTGTAGGTAGCTAACTCCCACCTGCTGTTGAAATACCATTTGCAGTTTCATGCAAGCATTAGAAGTAATGGAGCAAAGACCATTTCCACTATATCGTGCGTTGAAAATCCAAAACCCAGGTACCAGGATAGCAGTTCGAATTTTGGGTCAAATGCCAAGTTCTATCTTAAAAGAACACCACCCAAAAACTAACTGTCTTTAAAAAAAAATATTTACTTAACACCCAGGAGGGTCAGCTGGCCACAAGGGAAGGGCAAGCCCCTTCTTTCCAAATTTGCAAACTTCCCATACAATCAAGTAACAGAGCTGTCACATTTATTTTTTCCACCTGGTACTCAGCACAGCTCTTGTTTAATACAACCACACATATTTCGAATCAGCATCAGAAATCTCCCATGTATAACAGCAAATTTCTCAAGCACCAAAAAAAAAAACCTAAAAATAAAAAATTTAAAAAAAAATTTTTTTTTAAAAAGTCCCCAAACTGCCAGCTAATGCATGTCCTCTATGCACTTGTCTTCTCTCCACAGAAAGTGGTACTGGGACCCCAGCAGGCCCATATAGGCAGCATCTGTTGTTTCCGCAGGTCTGCAAACATGCTTGCGGCAAGTTACATGGCTAAGGCAGCCATGCAAGCCAAAGAGACATTCCCTGGAAAAGAAATCTGAGACTGACTCCCCTTCCCGTGAATGTAAAAAACATTGAACAAAAGACTGAAGTGTTTTGCGTAGTGGGAAAGAGGAAAGAAAACCAGCTCCTTTTGTCCTCTCCAGGCATGTCTACTTTACTTCCTTATCTGACACTAATGAAATAAATGTCACTACCAGACAAAATCTTGGTCTCACAACCTTTCCAAATTATAATGACTGAGGAGTCCACCACCACCACTGCACTAGCTGGTGAAGATGAAGGCAGCTTCCTCTGGAGCTTTTTGAGCTGTCATCTTCACCAGTACTGCAGTGACAACAGCATGTGGCTGCTCAGCAGAGGTTGGTGAATAGAAGAACCTTCAATTAAGTGGAGCAAAAGCTCATTATGTTATAAACTGCCACAGTTGTTATCGTTTCTGCTGAGATGGCCAAAGACAGAGTGCACAGGGCAGCTGACCTATTTGCCTTACTCTTGGATGCAAACCAGGCAAGACAAGATCAAGATCTATTGGTACAGCAGTGGAGGGGGGGGAATATTTATAATGATGTATTTCTCTTCCTCTCCCCCCTAACAGATAAAGACACTTTTGTTTTGCCAATACTATCCTAGCACCTTTCACAGGCACTACATTTGTTTAAATTAAAAACAAGAAAGACGGAGACACTGAGCACTCTTTATCTGGTCAGTAGATTTCTGTCAGGATCAATAAAAGTGTGCACAGTACATGGAAAGGCATTTTATTAATAGTGGAATTAAAATTAATTTACTAAAAGTGCTTTATGCTACCTTTTGCATTTAAAATATTTCAGTAAGCCATCAAAATAAGTTTATTCACACAGCTTTAATAAAGGTTTAACCCTGCAGCAGAAATAACTGAAAAGCCAGCATTTGCCAGCAGTGGTGTGTAGCTTATTTTGGCATTCAGGCTGTTGCTAAATCCTCCTGCTGCTTCCTCCACAATAGTGATGTGTGGCCTGTGAAATGAGCACCGGGTTTCAAGACTCAGGTTCCGCAATCTGTACTTGGGATGGGGGTGGAGGGAAGGAGAGGGCTGGGGGAAGGTCTTTTCTCTCCTCCAATTCTCCACAACAGCCCAGATCTAACCCCCTGCAAAACTTGATCTGTCTCCAGCTGTGGAGGGTAAGGAACCGTTTTGCAAACACAAGCAGGCACCGCCTGCTCTGTGGCCTTTTATCCTGCTTCTCCAAGCACTGAGGAACATATCCAGCATGAAGACAGGAACTGCTGGGATGCTCTGTGCTCCAGTTCATGCTCTGCTATGACCACCACAGATAACACTGTAGCCCCCTGCCATCTCAATCTGCTTCAGGACTAAAGGTAGAGGAAAAGTCAAAAAGGTTTGTAACAGCCAACTTCATTGCCTAATGGGCCTTCTGGAATTCCTTATGTTTTGTTAAAATTCAACCATGCCTTATGGGTCAAGAAGATGGGGTCAAGCCCTGTAAAAGGGCTTGAAGAAGACTCGGTCAAGCCTTTCCCTGCTCTGCTCTCCTCGGGACTCCCTGACCTGGGCCAGAGCATCGATGAGGGAGCACAAAGCTGCCAGCACCAGACCTGGGCTGCCAGCACCTACTGTCCCACATGAACCTCTTCTCCAGACAGAGCAGAGAGCACCATCATACAGTAGCCAGGCATCCCTTTCCAACACAGCTTCTTCTGAAGGAAATCACAAACTGAGATACTTGTAACTAAGAACAATTTCCCCTTCTTAGCATTCACTGGGACACAGCTCCTCTCTACTCATTTACTCCCAGATCATGATCTGTGCTGTAGCAACCTATGCTTAACCCAGCAACTAAGTTATGGTAAAGTTCGAGCCTCTAGTGCCTGACTCCCAGTCCACACTCTAGACCCACCATTCAATGTTCCATCAAATTCCAAGCTCATACATTCCCTAAGTGATCATCTCCTCCATTGTTTCCCAACATACTCTTATTGACTTTAGCGTTTACATTTTCTTCTTGCACATTTTCTTGCTTGTCCTCCCTCATCTTAGCAATATAGAAAATCTCCTTCCTTTCTATGTGCTGTCATCTCTCCTTTACATCACATTCCTCTCTGAAACCTTCATCACATACTCCTCAGAGAAAAGACAAAGGCAGGAGCTGCTTTTAATTGAAGGGAAAAGAGTGAATGCAGTCCTTAAAGGACTTCTCAGTCCTTCTGTTAGTGTTAGACACTCCAATAACTAAAAAAAGTAACTTTTCATGAGAAACTTAAAAATCCAGAAACACCCTACTGAAACTTCATCTTTTCTATACCCAACTAAGCAGAAAACACACTAAGCCTGAGTTGCAGAAGGCTCAGAAATGGAACACAGGAAATTTATGAACTCCCAGAAGAAAAACATTCCTGCAAGAAGGGTGGAAATGGTTTGTGGTGGATCTTTTATGGGAGCAGGAAGGCAATGAAAACAACCTTAAAAGATCCATCAGGGAACACATTACGGACTGTCTTTGTGCTTGATCTGGGAGCGCAAGAAATGTCTCATCATCCCAGTGCTTCTCAGTGCAAGAATCACTGAGGAGCCTCCACCCAGGTGAGGTAGGGATGAGCACCATCTGTCTCCTGAGCGGATGAGGGACAGTATAAAAGTCCACCAGAACAAAAACTTAAAAAGAGCGAAAAAACAGAGTACAAACTCTAGGGAATGTAACAGAAGGCTTCTAGTCTTCTTTATGACCCCAAGTTTGTCAAATATCAGGCACTCGTAAGAGTATTACTCCCAAAGAGATATCTACTAATAAATTTCATCTTAAACTGCAGTAAATAAGGCATTCTAGACTGAATACTATTGTACAAAAGAAACATCTGTAAATACAGTACAACATCAAATATACTCCCATTAAGACAGCTATATATAATTTTTAAAACTCATTTTAAAGCCATTCCAAAAATATGAAAATGTTATGCTCTATTATGATAATACAGTGTTCTACTATCATATGACTAAAAGGCAAACATACACAGACATTTATATAATAATGACACATTGATGGTTTCACATGCTATTTACTATTGTGATCACATAGTGCATATTTTCCAGACTCTTTTCAAGAGTCTTCCTCATAACTGCTGGGAGGCAGTAAACTAGGTATTTGTAAGACTGTGTTTTAAATTTAAAAATCTATTTTTGATCCAAATTGATATTTGCATATTTTTTTTTAATTTAGCTGGATACAAATGAGTTTTAATTTTTGCCCCCTTGCCAGTTCTGGGGAACAAGTACATTCATCTGAGACCTTGTATGGCATACTTAACCCAGAGCAAATTTTTATGTTCAAGATATAAACCCTAGAAAATACGAATTTATAATGAAAACACTGATAGGCATTTAACCATAGCTGTATGGATGGTTTATGCTATACAATATCAGTCTTACTTTTATTTTCTTTTAGACCATGTGAACAGACATCTGTAGTAGTACATCTCCGGTGACACACATTACGGAAAACTATGGGGAAGTTATAACATATATTATAGAAATTATATCTCTGAACATAGAAACAGACAATATGAAACGTTTAGTCATACTCAAGTCACACAAAGTTTGACAGCAACTACCATACTTTGAACTCACAAGACTAAGGTCTTTTCTAGAATTTCTGTCGTTAAAGCCATATTTGGCGAACAGTAGGCACACAGATATTTCATTGACATGAGCAGTTTGAGAGTTCAGAGGAACAAATGCATACAAATAATTCACGCATGCAAATGTTTTCAAGATCTTTTCCTAAAAGTAATCCTTTATGTTAACAGATTACTGCTAAAAATCCAATTTTGAGACCCAGTAATTTTCTGTTCACTATTAATTTCAATTTTATGAAAAGACATTATATTGAAACTTAGAATTAACAAATATTTAATGAAACAATGAGAAACTGTACTATAGATATTTACTTAATAAAGAGTTACACCATATGCCCAGCACCATCTTCATATAGATGCATTGTAGTTTAATCTAATGCTAGAAAAGTACGGTTTCCTACTGGTAATTATTTTAGTAATTAAACACTACACAACAATTTAGTATTACCTAGGACTTTATTATACAGAAAAAAACCCCAACCCTAAGTCTACCCCTGTAATTTCTTCATCGTTACTTTTACTTAATTTTACAAGCACTATAATTTTCTTTGATCTACAGGAGAGGAAAAGCCAAATTATCACATGCAAAAAATGTGATGTAAGCAGCACAACATTCAAAGTGTTAAAGAAATAAAGGGTCTTTTTAAGAAATAAGAACCCATCATAATTAAAAGACACAGCAAAGCAATATAAGCTATCTTTTTACTTTATAGCTTGGTGGTCTGCTTCAGAAAACATATGTACACGGAATCTGCATATTCATGACTCGTATCAGTTGCTTCTTGGTATGCATAAAGCAGCTGAAGTAGTTTTTATACTAAAAGTTTGGTGAAGATTTTTGTGATTTTGAAGTGGTTTTTTTTAAAGACTAAATTTCTGTGAATTAAATCCTGGGAGGTGCTGAGTGCATCCTACATTTCCAAAGAAATTCAGAGCATTCAACTCTAATAAAACAGGCTCAAGGAGCAACACTTCCGTGTCACACAACAGACAAAACAGAGCTGTAGTTATTACTGGCAATGAAGAAATCTTGAACCAATGTGATGGTAGTTTGCACACGGGCAAAGATTGTGCTTTTTTCCCAGTGCTCTCGCTTTTCTTAAAGTACGTGTCAATGTTCCTAAGGTCTCAGGGTGTACTTTCTGTATGAATGACTCCTAGACGGGAAGCTTTTCATACAGCCCGGGGTGTGCAGGTGAACAGCAAATGCCTAGTGCCATCTACTGGGAGCGCCTGCTCCTGCTCGGACTTGCCATCTTGTCTATAAAAAATGTTATGGGCAAACAGTGCACTGGGTTTGCACACATTGAAACATTTAGTCCTAACTTCAAACAAAAAAATATTTTAAAGACACAATTTGGAAGAACAGATCCGCACTCCAGGGGCTAATATACAAACAGAAAAAGAACAAGTAAAAACATTTCACCAGCACAAGTGAAACTCACAAGTGCTTACAAAATAGTGGTTCAAAGAAGGGACAGGTCATCTCTATTCTAAGATAACCCCCAATAGTATTTAATTAATTTCATTTGGGGGAGGGGGGGGAAGAAAAACATCACTTACTTCTGATCTACAACTATATATTAAATATGTATTATATATTGCATTGTGTTACTTTGTCCCTTACAGGAAGGACAGAGGTACCATTCCAAGCATAGAAATTGAAACAATATTTTCATTGAAGTCCTTGTCCTGCAAATATTTAACTGCATAGTGTTTGAAACATTGTTTGAAAGCCTTGTTTACTGCTCTGATGGCACTTTGCTCCCTTACTCTGAGCACAGGTTCCAGAAGGTTAAAAAGTCTCATTCCAAATGGAATTTGCCACTGAATTAGAAGGTGGTCAAGCTCCACACTGTCCCGGACTCGGTGGACACATGGCATGGTGGTAT
This sequence comes from Edolisoma coerulescens, assembly GCA_013397115.1. Taxonomy (NCBI): domain Eukaryota; kingdom Metazoa; phylum Chordata; class Aves; order Passeriformes; family Campephagidae; genus Edolisoma; species Edolisoma coerulescens. The sequence continues at coordinate 2,393,786 of VWZW01002078.1, read as the reverse complement.
GGTTACAGGACTGCAATTCACACAGAACTAGATGGTGGGAAAAGTACTAACTCAAAGTGTTATGTTATAAAAAACTCATGAGAACTTGGGATGTTTTCTGTATATTCAGAAGCCAAAGTCACAGGGCATTGTGGCATTTAAGCAGATGTTGGTTTTACATCTCCTTCACATGTTTTATTTGATACAAGCTATGCTACTTACTTGCAACTCCTAAATACACCACACACAAAAAAACAAACCAAAGGCAAAGCAAGCCTATGTTAATTTTTAAGCATCTGGGGAATTTAAATTACTCTTAAAATATGTGAGATATGTGATTGTATATTATTCCACTGTTAGCAGATGAATTTGGGCTTATTATATAAAAATATCTATATATATATATATCTCTATAAAGTAGTCAGTCAGTGGAACTCAATCTATTAATGGTCCCACAGCTGTGGATCTAATGGATGGAAACAAATAGTAGTGTTAACTTTTTATTCCAAAATTTGACTACTGGATTCTGACAGAAAAACAACTTGACAAAACAGCTAATGCAGTGCTTTGCCAACAGGTACAGAACTGCAAAACCTCCCATGGGCTGTGTGTGTTTCTAGCAGATCAGCTTGGAGATCTCCTTTTCAGAGTGGGAACGAAATGGCCGGAAGACTGAGTGTCCCCTTTTTAAGGTAGACACCAGCAATATGAACACACATCAAAAGGTGCATAATGAGGGCTAAGGAAATTTGCTTACCCTATATTTTTAGGATTTTAAATCTGGCTCAGCAGCAAATATAACAGGAAACTGAGGTCAAGCTGACACAATGTGGGTTATTCTCTCTTCCTCAATATGTGTTTGCAGCTCCTATCAAGGTTAATGGGAGTTTTGTGCACATGTGGGGGAAATGGAACATAAATGCTGCAAGAACTGGACTCAGATTTAGTTCAAATAAAGTCTAATAAGCCTTAGGAAAATCCATCAGCTTGAAAACTGATGTCTTATCACTGAAAAAAAGTCTTTAAAACATCACCTCCATATCTTGCTAAGTCCAGGTCTGGGAGAAAACGGCCTGTAACATTCTGCACTCTTATAAACCAGTTGTGAGTGTAGCACAAACAGCCAAGCTGGCTCATTTTTGAGGCTTCAAACACGGATCAGCCAGGACTGTATCTTTTTTATTTGAGTGTCAAGAAAATTCCTAATAATGTTCAAAATTAACTCAGTACAGCTTATATTTTCTCCCACATAACCCTGTACACTGACATTATTATGCTGACATTACAGACTGTTGCCATTTAAGTGAAATACAAAATACTCAGGTTCAAGGTTTTCATGATATAATCAATTCATGGAGATGGGGTCTTACGGCACCCTTCCCAGACCTAATGGACAAATCTGGACCTTACATGAAAAGTGCAGCTGCATGTGGGCATTAAATTGCATGTTTCCATTTAGTTGTGTAGAGAAGTGTCATGTAGCTAAGCAATATGCTGTCAGAGGAATGAAAGAATTAAGTTTTAAATTCTGCACACTTTTTGTACATAATTTTCAATATAATGTATTTAATTTATAATAAAAATGTGGAAAGAAACACTGGAGTATAACTATAGTATACTGCTAAAGATTTTGGAAAATATATTTAAGTCCTATGATTTAATAGCAATCAACATGTAAAATTCTTTTAGATATCCTCTTTCAAAATTAGGAATGGCATTTAATAAAATATTTTCAGTTCAATTACACAGTTTTTGCCAAGAATGAGGAAAATAATATAAAATTTAAGAGACCATATTTTGGACAAGGAAGTCAGACAGCATTTCCAAGCTTCTTAAAATCTCAGATATGAAATCACTCACTCAAGCCAGTGACTTTTACAAAAAAAAAAAATAAAGTGCAAATAAACTTCTGCTTCAAAGGAAAATTTAAACAGAGCAACCCATAGCACATTGTTTCCTGCAGCAGAGACACCCATTCCTACAAGGGCCTTCATTATGCATGACACAACAAGCAGCACCCATTCAACCTGAGGGAAGCCCACAGGCTCGCAGGGCCACTGGCTGGCTCTTTGTCACCAAATGCAGCAGGTTGAATGCAGACATCACTGTGATATCCTCACCAACAAAACCAGAGGCAAAGAACAGGGGCAAGAGCTGAGTAGGGAAGAAAAAAAAAATAGAAAAAAAAAGATGAGAACAAATTAAAACATCAATAATGTTAAGATATATTCACAGAAAAAAACAATACTTAAAATTTTGTAAGACCACCACGTGGGAGCACAATTCTAAACGCACTTTCCTTAGTGCATTTAACCCATTTCTGCTACCCCACCCCCCAACTTTTTGATATGTATTACACAGTATTCAGTGAAACCATTTTATACGCTACAAAGTGAGAGGGACTGGACATTTTTGTAGGGGGCATTCACAACAGCTGCTTTAGACACCCAACTGAGAGCAACTTGGGGTAGCAGCCTAGCCACGAGTGCAGAGGTACTAAGGAAAAAACCTTAGAACCTCAGCTAAATAGTAGGAATCCTGCTTGGAACACCCAGGAATGCTGGGCAGATCAAACATGCAGGCTTTTTCTACTTATTTTATTTAAACCAAAATCACACTCTGCAACATTTCTGAAAGGTGAATGCTGGAAACCAGTCATTGCTAAAAATTGTTCTTTTGATGACTTGTTTGAGGAATGTGACATTTCATTGTAATAAACTTGCCAGATATCTTAAAACCATGGCTTTTCAAGGACAGGAAATAATTAATGTTGTAAACTGTCCATGAGATATATTTAAACAATCTTCCAGCCAGTTCAAATATAGCAAACAGAGAGATGGCAGTCATGAGATTTTATTTCAGAAGGGTTTAATGCACAAATACTAATTGTTCCATTCACCCCACATTGGGAAAGAGGAAACGCAGCTGCCTTATAGCCCAGCCATGCACAGTCACAGCTCACTTCAGAAGATTATGTGATGCAGGACTAGAGCCAATCCCCAGCCAAAGTCGGTACAGAAACTCTCTGGGACTCTCGTGGAAGCAGGATCAGGCCCCAAGTGGCTGTGCAGCAGCAGGGCAGGTCTCCCAGCCTCCTCTCAGGCCCACTCTTTCGTCTGTGGCAGCCCAGGAGCCGCGGGAGGCAGCGTCCTGCCATGGCCCACAGCAGGGGCTATCCCAACGGGGCACAAACTGCCCACGCTCTCGTCCTGCAGAACAAGACTCTGAGAGGAAGGGCACTTGTAGAACACCCCAAGCAGGTGTAGACGCCCCATCCCTGACAGCAATGTCAGGCCGGACGGGACTCTGAGCAACCAGATGTAGTTAAAGTTGTCCTGCCCATTGCCGGGGGTTGGATTAGGTGGCCTTTAAAGGTCTCTTCCGAGCCAAACCGTTCTATGATGATTCCATGACTATAACAAGNATTCTATGACTAAAACAAGGCCCCAGCCCCCAGCCGTACCCACTACCAAACCGGTCTGGAGCGCATCTGACAGAAACCTGCCCGCATCCACACGCCTCAACTCGGTCGTACCCAAACCAAGCTTGCTGCGAGACCCTCGGCACTTCCGTGCTGCCCGACGGCGGCAGGGCAGGGGGTCGGGAGGGCACTGCGGGGCGGGCAGCCCGTGAGAGGCATCACACGCACACAAACACGTCCCTGCCATAGCGGCAGTGGAGCCGCGTGAAAACCAGCGCGAACCCCTCCGGGGCAGACCGCGGGGAGACCAGAGGGCTGCCCGCAGCCCCGCCGAGACTCCGCGCCGGCCCCGCTGGC